>JARYGA010040148.1:0-24650 GCA_030545235.1 Helianthus tuberosus | reverse complement strand
ACAAGGTGTTTATTTTCAAATAAAAGGTTTAACACCTGAAACATTCACTAGAATGTTAACACCTTTAAAAACAAAAGCAGAGGTGCCTGAGCAAAATTTAGCAGTTACCACTGCTCCTCGGGTATCAGCTGCTGAGCCCACTGCTCCAGGTGATCATAGCAGCACAACCACTGCTTTGAAACCCACACCTGCCATCACCAAAAAGACCAAAAAGAAATCATCCAAAAAGCCCACCAAACCCTCTAAAAAGGCAACTCTAGAAGATGAGATCCCAGAGCTAATGCCAGTGACAACACAAATGTCACCACAAACCACTGCTGCTACTTCCTCACAGCAGATGGAAGAAAGATCTCCACCATTGCCTCAAACTCCTCATGCATACTCACAAAAGGATCAGGTTGTAAGCACAGGGACCCCACATTATGAAGCTCTGGATCCGATTGGTTCCATCTTCCTCAGTCCTGATCCCAAGGACATGTCTCTTTCAACACCCATACCCTCACCAATCACATTACCACAATCCATAATACCCTTGTTGCATGCAGTTGCTATAGCTCAGACACAAACCAGTTCCTCTCTATCACCTATCACTGAGAGTACACTCCCACAAGTGACTGGGTCTGATGCTACTACCCCTGCTATCCCAGCAACAACTGGGGAGGTTACACCCCTTGAGTTACAAGTAACTCTTGGTGGTAGTTCAAGTGGAGCAGCAACTACAAGTAATGGATCAACAGATCTACATCTGGACAGTTGTTTCATTAGTAAGACTCCCTTGAAGGCAATTTCTTCTATAGCACCTCTGGTAACCACTAGTGAGTTTGTTTTAACCACTGGTACCCTCAAAAGGTTATCAAGTGTTGAAAAGAGAAGACCCCAGAACCAAGAACAAGGGGCATCAATGGATGATTTTTGGGCACCGTGACCTAAGTCACACATTGATACAACCACTACTGGTGGGGAATCAGATGATCCCATTAACTTGCATGATGATTTAAAATATCAGGAATTGACGAACAGAGTTGAAAATCTTGAAACATCAGTTGCTGAAATAAAGGATATGGTGCAACAGTTGTTAAAAGCTCAAAAAGCGCAATCCACTGCTGTTCCAGCTCAAGCACCTGCACAACCTGCACCTGCTGCAAATGAGCTATGGAATGTATTTCAACCCCTGCTTGAAAAACAAAAACAAATGGCTGATCAGCAGCATGCAATACATGTACAAATGCTGACAAACATGGTGGTGTCAAGATTTAAAGGTACTCAAGCAGACATCAAAGCTATCAAGGCTCATATACAAAGCACCACTGGAAAAGTTCCTCCCACTATTCTCTTCATGGATAACCCTCTTCTAGATAATGCCAAAAAGGGGGAGAAAATCAAGCAGTTGAAGAAAAAGGGAGTTGAAGATGGTCTTTTTGTTGAACTAGAAAAAGAAAAGCAGGCTTCTAAACCATCTACCAAAACAACTGTTGAAACTCCTGTTGTATCAACAACAGTTGGTACATCAGTAGATTCAACAGTTGTTAAAACCATCACTTCAACACACACTACTTCACCACACACCACCACAGCCACAACCACTGACCTATCACCACCCATTAAATCACCTCCTGCTAAAAAGCAGAAGACATCAGATGTTACAACATCTGTTGTAATGGCACCAGTGGTTGAAACACCAGTTGTTTCAACACCTGTCAGTCAAAGTAACCTCACTTCACTTCAAGCTATCTTCACTCCAATCAACAAATCACCCAAAAGCACTCCTTCACTGGAGAAAACTTACACCAGAAAAAGAATAACAACTCAGGCAGATGAAGACAAATATGATCCCATTGCTGCAAAATATCCATTGGAACCTGAAGCTGTAAAAAATGAGATGAGACAATTCTACACTGAGGATGATCCTTCGAAAAGAAGATTTCCTTCTCTCATAGGCTTCATAATCCCAGAAAATATGGATGAATATCTCAAGCTCAAAGCAAGGCAGGCTAAGATAAGAGCCAAACTTGAAAGTAAAGATCAAAGTGACGAAGCCATTTCTGAAAGAATGGAATTTTTGCTCACCAAAGTCAAACAGATGGAAGACTATGCAAGAGATTTGAGCAAAGAAATGGCAAACTTACCACCCAAAACAGATCTAAGAAAAGAAATGAGAAAAGAATATCTTGCATACATCATGAAAGAAAGATTCTATCCAGCTGAAGAAAAACAATTCAAAGAATGGCCAATAGTTGCATTAAAGCATGAGGCGAACAAAATTGAAAGAATAAAAAATGATCCAAGCAAGAAGAAGACAGCTCCAAACTGGAGCAAATACAAAAAGCTCATTACTGATCTTACATTTGAGTACAAAAGAAAGAAGCAGGAGTTGGTGGATGCAAAGGTGGATACTGCTAAAGCCATAGCAAAATGGACAAAGCAGTATACAGATGAGGCTTATGAAAGGCTAAAAAGAAGAAAAGTGACAGATTCTATTTCACCAAAGAAGCCTGACCACAAAGAGCTAAAACAGATCATTGATTCTGAACCATTGTTCACATCAGCAGATACATCTATCATTGTGATAAACCAAGAAAAGAGGAAACATCTGACTGTTGCAGAAGAAAAGGAAAAGGAAGCTGAATACTTTGAAGAAGCCATCAAGAAAATGGCTTTAGATAAAGACAGATCAGCAAAGCTTCAAGACCTTGCCAAAAAGGTTTTAAACAAACCATCATCACCAAACACATCACCAGAACTATCAGACATTGAGCTAGATCAAAAGAAGAGACAAGAACAGATTGATAAAGAAGTTGCAAAAGATATAGCTGCAGCAAATGATGTCATAAAACTAGCTTTCAAACAAATGTCTGAATACTCTGAGCTAGCAAAAGCTCAGGATACTGCTTCACAAATATTTACAAGGCCAAAATCTCCCAACTCATATGTAAATAAACCTCTCCCAAGAAACCCATTGGGTTTAAAAATACTAAAATGGATGTCTGATCAAAAGACCCATGTATTGACCCTGTTCAGATCCAATGGAGAAGTGAAGTACATATCAAGGAAACAAGCACTAAGCCTTGGTGTTGAAGATCTACAAGATCTCCTTGAACTGACACTGTGCAGGGATGAGGATGATTCAAGTTCCAAGGATTTTGAAGAAGAATTTATAAGACAAGCTAAGGAACATCTGATGAGAAAATAAAGATCCAGAATAATGAAGGGTTTTGGCATTATCTGTTCCAGGGGGAGATTGTTGGGATTGAACCCTACCAGAGGAACAAATAATTAAAGCCAAAACCGGATCACTACAGTGGATTCACAATAAGCAGTTGTTTACATTAGACTTTCTCCTTGAAAGTGATTATAACAACTGATGGTTCTCTATCCACTGTCCGTATACAACTGCTGCTACCCTTTAAACTGCTGATATAGCCCTGAAGAAGTAAACACTACTGGTTCAATCTACTGATGACAAAGCACTGCCCACTCAAGGACTGATCAACTTTGAGGAAAGCACTGATAGAAGAAGATAGAAGTAGTTTAGTGTATTACTTGTCTTATGTAGAATCAGTGGTTAAGATTAGCAGTGTTTGTATAGGAACAGTGGTTACAGGTTGTTAGGCTGTTAGACGTCGCTTTCATGGTGACGTCAGCTGAGATGCCTCAGTGGTTTGGTTTGCCTATAAATGGAGCAGTACTCTGTACTGTTACATTTGATTGACTGAGCGAGTTCTTCTCCTCTAGTCCAATCCTTTCATCTTGTGTGCAATCAACCATGGAGTATCAGGCTGAGGGGGAGTTTAGTTTGTAAGCTTGCTTTGTAATCTTTTGATTTGCTTTGTAACCTTTCGACTGATGAAAAGCATGTGTTTATCAAAACTATTTTCCTCTTTGATTGTGCTTACAAAGTTTGTGTTCATTTCCGCTGCATAACTCATTGAATTATGTTTATTAATTGTTCATATATTACAAACAAACACAATCATGACAGCCTCCGATCCTAACACAGGAGGATACTGCCTTCATGACACCAACAGGTATTTATTGCTACACTGCTATGCCCTTTGGTTTGAAAAAGGCAAGTGCAACGTATCAAAGATTGGTGAACATGATGTTCAAAGACAAGCTGGGGGACACTATGGAGGTGTACATCGATGACATGGTAGTAAAATCTAAAAAGGCTGAGGATCACCTCCAGGATATTAAGGGAGCATTTGATATCCTGGATCAGTATAACATGAAGCTAAATCCTGTTAAGTGCCATTTTGGAGTGGGGGCAGGAAAGTTTCTAGGATATATGGTGACTAAAAGAGGGATAGAAGCAAGCCCAGAACAGATCAAAGCCATCTTAGATATCAAATCACCTTCTAACATGAAATATGTTCAAAGACTGACAGGACGAGTGGCAGCATTGAATAGATTTATTTCAAGATCCTCAGAAAAATGCAAGGAATTTTATGATATCCTGAAGAAGAACAAGAAGTTTGAATGGGGAGTAAAGCATGAAGCAGCCTTGCAGGATTTGAAGCGGTATCTTTTAACCGCACCTCGACTGATGAAGCCTGAGGATGGGGAACCATTATCCCTGTATCTTGCAGTATCGGGGAATGCAGTAAGTGCTGTCCTTGTAAAGGATCATGAAGGTCAGTATTATCCTGTTTATTATGTTAGTAAAAGTTTATTAGATGCTGAAACTAGGTACTCTCATTTAGAGAAATTAATATTAGCCCTAGTTATGGCGTCAACGAAACTTAGACATTATTTTGAAACACATAGGATTCATGTTAAAACCAACTATCATGTAAAAAACATGCTTAGGAAACCAGAGATGTCAGGTAGGATGGCTAAGTGGTCAGTGAAATTAAGTGCATATGATCTAGTGTATGAACCTAGAAATGCCATAAAGTCTCAGGCTTTGGCTGACTTTGTGGCTGATTTCAGTAGTGATATTCAAAGTGAAGTAGACCTAGAAGTCCAACAGCTAGGAGAAAGCTTAGAATCCTGGACGTTATATACTGATGGTGCATCTAATGTAAGAGGTGTAGGTTTGGGTATACTACTAAAATCGCCACAGGGGGGACATATTACCCCAGGCTATTAGGTGTGAGTTTCCTGCCACTAATAATGAAGCAGAATATGAAGCTTTAATTGCAGGATTAGAATTGGCTAAAAGCATGAATATCAAGAGTTTACAAGTATTTGTTGATTCCATGTTAATCACTAACCATTTTAATGGAACCTATGCAGTTAAAGGGGAGAAGTTAATCGAGTATCTCGAAATTCTCAAAAAATTAGCAGGATATTTCGATATTTTTACACTTGAACAGGTACCAAGAAAGGATAATGCTGAAGCTGATGCCTGGGCAAATCTAGGATCATCAGTCAGGATGCCGGAAGGAACCCGAATACCGATATTACATATCCTATATCCTGTGACGGATCCTCGGGATAAGGGAGTAGTAAGTGTTCAGGATCCTGGTGATGAATATCCTGAGAAGGATCCTATGTCTTGGATGGCTCCAATTATAAGATATCTTAAAGAAGGACACATCCCAAAGGATGAAAATCCTAAGGCCTTTAGAATGAAGGTATCACGATTCACTATTATAAATAATGTTTTGTATAAGAAATCTCTTGCAGGACCATATCTGAGGTGCTTGGAGGATCCCGAAACCAAAGAAGTGCTTCAGGATATACACGAAGGGGATTGTGGTAACCATACTGGGGGCAGGTCGTTATTCTCAAAGGTGTTAAGAACATGATATTATTGGCCGATGATGAGAAAAGATGCTGCAGAATATGCTCGAAGAGTGATGCTTGTCAAAGACACAGTAATATATTACATCAGCCAGCTGAACCATTATATCCTATAGCTTCCCCTTGGCCATTCATGAAGTGGGGAATGGATATAGTAGTAAAATTGCCAAAGGCTCCAGGAGGAAAGGTCTTCATGTTGGCAATGACTGATCATTTCTCTAAGTGGGTCGAAGCTGAAGCATTTGTTCAAGTTAGAGATCAAGAAGTGGTATCCTTCATAAAAAGGAATATCCTGACTAGGTTTGGAGTACCAGCTAAGATAATTTGTGACAATGGATCTCAGTTTATAAGTAAGAGGACTACTGACTTTTGCAAGAGTTGGGGAATCAAAATGATCACATCCACACCGGTACATCCTCAAGCAAATGGACAAGCAGAATCCTCAAACAAGATAATTGTCAACAACCTGAAAAAGAGACTAGGAGCTAAAAAAGGAAGATGGGCAGAAGAACTACCCTTTGTTTTATGGGCTGATAGAATGACGGTGAAAAGTGCAACTGGTCAAACCCCATTTTCCTTAGTATTTGGAGCAGAAGCGGTAATCCCAACGGAAATGGTGATACCAACAGCAAGATCCAACCTCCGGGATCCAGAGCAGAATCCTGAAGTCCTTTGCCAGGAATTGGATATGGTTGATGAGACAAGAAATGCAGCAAGGCTAAGGATAGCAGCATATCAACAGAGGATATCTAAAGCATATAACAAGAATATAAGGACTAGAAGGTTCCAGGTTGGAGATTGGGTATTGAGAAAGGCTTTTCAGAATACTACTAATCCTGCTGATGGAAAGTTGGCTCCGAAATGGGAAGGACCGTATGAGATTAAATCAGAATCCGAAAAAGGAGCGTACCGACTCAAGAATATGGAGGGGGATATGCTACCAAGATCCTGAAATGCTATACATCTAAAGCTCTATTTCAAGTGAGTTTGGAATTTAAATTCTAACTCAGGATGGTATGGATTCTACCTCTTTTAATATGTTTTAATATTATTTATTGTTATAAACCCGTTACTGACTTAAGCATCGGAGGGGTGTTAGCCAGGCTAACACCCACCTTAGCTAGCAATTGTTTTGCAGTATATGCTTCAGGATATAGCTCCAGGATACACATTCAGGATACTTCGAAAGATTAGAGGATTGGCCCCCTCTCTCACGTTTAAGGGGTCATGATCCCTTCACATGTTTAAAGGTATTCACCTTTCCCTCGAATTGGGTTTAAACACCCCGCCTAGAGCGCAAGTTATCCAGGAATAGTTCAAGATAGCGGGACCAGTTCATGTAAAAGTGGCTGACAATTTCGTTATTGTTGGCTATATCCTGGATCCTAAAGGTATATGAGGATTGATCACCCTCTCTCACGAAAGGGTATTTTCATACTCTCTAAGGTTTAAAGGTTATCACCTTTCTAAGTCTTGGAGTTTGTACACTCCCGCCTGTAGCGCGTGAAAATATGGGTTTATCCCCAGGATACTTATGGGATTTTCCCCAGGAAACTAAGGATTTGTCTCCAGTATATTTTTGGGTTTTACCCCTACAACACAAGAACTGTCCAAACAGTTGGAACTAAAATTCAAAAATTTTCTAAGTATTCAAAGACTTCATGCACAGGGTACATTCCTTCTGAGGCGATTGTGTAGAGCTCAAAAGATCAAAGTTGGGCCTAGTGTGCTAAGTATCTCGGACTGGGGACATCTTAGTGGAAAAAGTTGCAAAAGGATTGAAGTTCAATACTGGGGTTACACTCTATTCCTGGTATGATCTTTCCTTTGTGAACCTTACTTAAGTCATGTGAACTTTTGAAACTATGTTTGGAAAAGGTTTGAATATCCTGGTTAAGGATATATTCTCGAAATGTGCTTTCGGAATATGTTTCAGGATATTTGGTTGGAATATTTGGAATATAATACCTGGATTTAAAATCAAAATTGTGTTCGTGACAAACATCTATTATCGAAACAAGGTTTATAAATTCTAAGTAAACTACCTTTTTCCTTTGAAAACTTTATATGAATTGTTTTGAGTTGTAAAAACCCTGTTTGCGTCAGGAAATAATTACACTGATTTTGGAAAACTGAAAACTAAACTAAGCAATGCATGACAAATATTAAACGACAACAGCAAGTAAGTCGAAAGAAGGTTATATTATTAACATGTCAAAAGTTATGCTTTTGGTTTCACCTCAAACCGAGGCCCATCCACCAAAAGCACGATTAGTTCTTTACCTTATTTACCTAACAGTTGAAGGTTTCATCTCAAACCGAGACCCATCCACCTCCAACTGTTATATTGTTCAAAACAAGTTATACTAATTGATGACCAAGGGCTTCATCCTGAAACCCAGGACCCATCCACCTTTGTTCATCATATTGTCTTAATGCAGGAAATGTAAATTGTTCAAAGACATGAAAAGTAAATTGTTCGAACAGACCACGACCATCAGACTTAAAAAAGTGGGCTCCGGCCTAGGCACATACATCCATCATCGCCCACTTCGCTGCCTTTAAGGGGCAGCACCTCCTTCCATCATGACCTCGTCAGCAGCATCCTTCTCGGCATTCCCTTCAGCATCACCACCAGCATTACCGTCAGCATCCTTCGGAACGTCAGCACCATCCACCTTCTTGGCCACCTCAGCAGGCTCCTCCGCTGTGTGCTTCACGGGAGGCTCTACAGGATTACCACCAAGGTCTTTCAGCTTCATCTCCCAAGCCTTGATATTCCACGAAGGGCATTAAATACCCAAAGCCATGGCCTCACAAGCCATTTTCAGTCTGGCCTGGAGGAGGGAGATGACAACTGAATTCTTGAGGCTCTCCCGGTATGAAGCCATATCTTGCTCATGTTGAACTTGGGCAGCGTCAGACTTAGCTTGAGCCTCCTGGCTGATCTTCTGGATGGCAGACTGGTGATCTTGGGTCATTTCCTTGTACTTAGCTTCATAATGTTCCGATTTAGCGGTGGCAATTACTGCTTGATCTGCAATGGTGGCTTCGGCCTTCTTCAGTTTGCTCTCTAACATGGTGTTCAGGCCACATGCGTCTTCATAAAGGAATACCAAGCGTTCGAGACCCTGCAAAATAAAGAAACATGTATTGACTTTAGTTAACTTTTATAACCAGCATATGGTGCAGGATATAGGGCCAGGATACTAACCTAGTTGAGGAAGCCGGTCATGAATTTGCTGGATTCCGTAAAACCATGGTTCTCAAATGGGAATACGTGGGGTGTAGCAGATGCTCTACTTCCTTTCTCTTCCGGGAGCTGGAGGCCGAGGTCCTGGATGCTGGAGGAGCTTTAGGGGCAGTAGCGGTCTTCGAACCGGTAGGCTTTGGTGTGGCAGCTGGCTTCGGGTTGGTCTCTTGCTGGGCAGGTACGAGACTGGAATAACTGTCCAACTCATCAAGCTGGAAGCCTTCAAGGTTAATGACCGGCACTGAACAAAGGAAGAGATGTTTAGTTTTTAACACTAATACTTTATAATCAATCTAAACGTATACTTACCAGACATTTCTGAGCTTGATTTTTTACTTGAGTTTGTGAGAGACAGGGAGAAGGTTCTTTCACTAGCAGGAAGTCGGTAGATCTCTTTGATCCTGGGTTCTGATTCCGCGCTTGGGGGTGCTAGGTCTCTGAAATTTGCTGCACAAAATAACAGGAAAGGCACCATTAAAACTCGCCACACCATTGGCATAGTTTGGGCATAACTGAGGCCGGTAAGCTCGAAGAAACGAGAGATGAAGGGTGGAAATGGGTACCGAAGTCCCAAAGAAAAGGAAGAGGCGAGAAAGCAGACCCACTCGTTTAATCCCGCATCTGATCGGACTTCCCGATCAAAAGGGCGAATGACCACTCCGGCAGGAAAGGCACCGGAATCCTTCAAAGCGGCAATATCGGCGTTATTGAAAGAACAGATCTCATTTTGTGGTTCTCGGATGAGGTTTTGACTCGTGAGGGTTGTAACCGGCTCATTTGATCGTGATCTTGTTCGAGATGCCATGAAGGGTATCGACCAAGAAACAAGAAATTCAAAGAAAAGAAAAACAGAGAAGAAGAGAGAAGGAAAATACCTGAGATTTGCTTGAGGAGTAATGATCACAATCCAAACTATTTAGGCTAATTATAGGCTGAGTATAGGGGGTAAAGAGTAAATATCGCATTGGAAGTTGCACATTGTCATTTCAAGAGTCCAGTCGTATTGATTGCCTCGATCCAGGTGATAAAGTTTAAAATATATCCGTTTGGGTTCAGAATTCCAACAGATATATTTTGGGGACAATTGTTATGGGTCATTTTCTGAACATATATCCTGACTAATATTCTGGCTTTGATTGTTTATGATCAGGATACCGGATCAGGATATTGGTAACATCCTGGTACGATATCCTGGTAGTAACTGATTTAACCACGTCCAAATTAGAAGGTGCAAGTCTCCAACGTTCAAGTGGACTTCTTCCCCTCAAGACTCGGGAAAATCAGTTGGCTTATAGATGTTGGACCCGGAAGACTAGGTCTGCAACGTTCATATGGGGAATATCCGCTGAATCCCGGAATAATAGGATATTTAGTTAGTTTCCTTTTACTATAAATAGATTGATCAGATCAGATTAAGGCACACACTCTTACGCACACTTTTTCGCTCTGGCAGCAAACAATCACAACACACTAACACTTGTACTCGAATTACATTGTAACACGTAATTGATCCGCATCATATCCTGCACTGTATCCTGATATTTGAAGTAATAGAAGAACAAGGCAACTGCGATTGTCAGCTCCTGAGGTTTTGTGCCGGCGATCTAGATTGATCAAGGGCTTTCCTCGTACATCCTGTGTCACTCTTTACATTTTTGCTCATTGTTTGATCAAAGATACAGCCCTATATCATGAGCCGTATCCTGAAGCTGTTTTTGCAAATAACTTAACAAGCATATTTTCAACATTTCTAGCACACTACCTCACTTAACTAATTTGATCACTTAATTGCTTCGGTAATTTTTGACCAAAACAGGTACCGTGCCCGTCTTTTAGTATTAACGTAGTTTGACTACCAACCCCGTTTTTAGGGTGTTACAAGTCTACCCCCTTAAAGAGGTTTCGTCCCCGAAACCTTATTTACGTAGTTCATTGGTTTAGATCAGACGAACCAAGTTTTGTTTTCAAGGCACCCGTTTCTTTTGGTCAAAAGTTTTTTTTTTCATTTATATCGACGCGTACGTCTTTCATGTGTAAGGCCTCGTGGGCCGTTACTTTCAGCTCGTATTCGTTATCTTTATTGATTGTCTATTTTGGCGGTTAGTCTTGTTAGTCACCGGTTACCTTATACCCCATTTCTCGGGTATATATCCATATCGCCATTTCCGGCCTTATGTGCGTTTACGGTTTTCTAAATCGCCGCATACCACTTATGTTTATTAAAACGTTGCTTTTGACTAAAAAACTAAATTTTTAGTTTACGTTTTCTCTTTGTCTTATGTCTTTCTTTCATATTTAGGAATGTTGTTTCCGAGGATTTGTTCCTTTCCATTATCTTTTAATGCAGGGAATTTCAACTAGTTCCCACACTTAACCCAAATAAACCGTAGGTTCTTTCGCTTAGTCTCGTAGACTATTTCTTTAGATTTCCACCTTTTTAAGGTGAGACTCAACAATTCGTTTCTTTCTATTTCCGACCTAAGGGTCTTCTTGGTCCCGTATACCTTAGCACTACTTTTAATCCCGTAGGTTATGATGATCCCGTAGAACATCTTTTATTTGTGTCTTTATTCAATGTATATATATTTATATATGTATATGGCGTCAAGGCACCCTTTTTATGTTCAGGATCATTCATTTTCTCTTTTGTATTTCCTCGGACCTTGACCGTAGTCTAAGGCTGCATTTGTTTTCTTTCGAATTGTTCTTCCGACTCTTTGATTTCTTACGTCATTTACACTTCGGTTTGTTCTTTGTTTACCGTTATCTGGTTCATACTTATATTTCTTTACAGCCCGTCACCCGGGTTCTCTATCTTAACGTTTTTAACTCTCCAGTTTCACTGGTTTACGTTATTCCTTTCTATGCTTACCCTTAACCCTTTTATATAGATTTGTTAACATCCCGCGCTTTTATTTATTCGGTTCGCGCTTACTTACATTATCAAATGTTATTCTTAATTTAACTCGTTTGACTTGTTCGTGTGGAATTTCATCACTTGTGAACGTCAAACTTCATTCCTTCTCCAACCCGTTCAACTTTAAAATAGTTGAACGTAGCTATCAAAATTTCTCTTTGCAAATTCTCATCGACTTTTAGTCGTGACTCCTAATCCGATTCTTTTGATTTTCTATTTCGCGTTCCCGTCTCTTGGTTTACGCATACGTTCAAAATCCTACCCATCTATCGGGTATCTTATCGGATCACTATCAAAGTAACCTCCCGATATGTATTAAGACTTCGTTTTAATTTATTTGGTTGTCTTAGCGAAACCCATTGCTTTTATTCAATCAAGCATTTTATTCTCTATTTAATTTGTTTGACTTGTCCGTGTGAATTTCATCACTTGTGACAGTCAAACTTTTATCCCTACGCCTTAGTGTTCCTATTAGTCGGTTTGTATTTTCATTTACCTTGATCCTTGTCCCTTCTCTCGGGCTCGTTATTCTAATGTAATATGCTTCCGTCATCCAACTTGCGTTTACGTTTACTATCAAACATCTTACTTGTTTGATTCATTTGGGTGCCTTTTTAATTTGTCCCTTTTTACCTTGTCCTTACTACATCGGTTGTAAGTGTGTCCATCATAAAAGTTCATGGTACCACGTGTTCACTACTTACTTGGCCAGAGTAAGCGATCAACACCTGATATACATGACCCTTTATAATTTTCACATTACACCACATGTATGTAACGCCTCTATTTAGTTTTCTTGGAAATAATATCCTGGATAGGTATTCTATTCGGGTTTTCCAAGCTTTTAATATGCAACAATTATTCTCTACATATTTGTTGCATAATGCTATTTGTGCGATTAAATTTAAAATGTGCACCAGGTAAATGCTTGCCCTTACGGGCTTTCCTTACCATTAACTTATTCGCAATCGTTACGTGATTTAGGTCCTTGATGAGCATGCTTTGCTTGTCATACTTTGGACCGTTCCTTCGTCAGATCCGCAATTTGTTAAACTCCCGCTATCTTCGGATGCGAGTGTCCTTCAACTACAACATTTATAAAAATTAGTAATTTCGACATTAATGAACGCCCGTATTATAATACAAGGCTTTCCCACTATACGTGTCGACACACGTAATTTTGTTGACTATATTGGTCCTTTATCGATTTAATTTGGGTAACGTGTATTACACGATGCCCCTATGTGTCCTTCACAATACGTTAATCATACTAAACTATTAATATACATGTACTTATCGGATTTGCGATCAAGCCTCGAACCGAACACACTTTATTCTTTAACCATGAGCTCTGATTACCAACTTGTAACACCCGTCTTATTTATTAAAGACTTTAATATAAAATACGCATTTTTTAAAACCAAAATGCATAATTACAAAACTTAGTTATAAAAACTAAATTTACATGGTTAAGGTGTTCTAAGATTACCAACTGACTAGTTTAAAACATTCGACATATAGTTAGTGTTTACAAAATAAACATCGTCTAAAACAAGATTAAATTAGCGCGGAAGCTTCAAAAGTTTGTGTTCGGTTCTTGATCTCTTGCTTGATCGGCATCCGGAATGAGACGAGTATCACCTAAGGTCAAAACCACAATAAATGTTAGTTCTGACAACATTAAATTATATATAAACAGGTTCTAGTATCATACAAATGAAAACAAAAACAAAATTTAGGTTCTTGGTCTGTCGCGCCACGCGACATACTCCTTTGGATCCTTTGCGCCCCACAAGCGCTCTCGCTTGTTACGCCAGAGCTAAGGTCCCCTGTCGCGTGCTGTGGGGGAACCCATTTTCCAGCGGCTGCAGGTTGAATTCCTTCATTTCTGCCCAGCTCCGAATTTTCCATAATCTCAACTTTAAACTAGCATAACTTTCTATCTAAGTGTCCGTTTCACGTGATTCTTTTTCCTACGCGACTGTAATTTAATTCTCCATCTCATGGAGTAAAATCCGACATCTAAATTCACAATTTTTTAGAATTCCAAGCTCTCGGATTGAAATTCAATTTTGACACTTTTTGACCCATTGGCGTTTTGATCAAACAAACTTGTTGGTTATCTTTGAAATGTCATGCAAATCACATTTTATCAGTTTACTAATATTCAAGGTTCAAATTACGGGTTCTTATGCAAATCTTAACCTGTTTTGCATATCTACTTATTTTGACCCGTTACGGGTATTTAACACTTTTAAGAAATCACACTTCTTTTAGTTTACACCCTATCTCCACTTTATACGTATCCCAAGGACTCAATTTAATAAAACGCTTATTTCTAAACAGCTCTTAAAGGTTGTTTTCCCTATTTACCCCTCAGGGGCTTTTTGGTCAATTTTAGTCCTTCATTTTTTACGAAGGGCTTTCGCCAATAATTGACCATGATATTGCTTCTAACTACAATACAAAATATGCATACCTGGCTTGGATCAACATATTGACCCGTTTGATACCTTGCGTCCATAATATGCTAATTCATAGCACCGCTAAATCATAACCATTTTATCATGTGCGAATAAGACTCGACAAGCACCTATTAGTCATCATTTGTCAAATGGTATCTACATTACCATTTGACCCGATTGGTCTAAACGATTAAACACTTTGCGCTTATATTGGAAAAGTATCTATTTACCATTTCATTAAATAACTCAATTCAGATTTCTCACCTCTTTAGCTATGTCTCTTAAACCCTTTTTCTTATGCGTTTAGCCCGACATGACTTATGTCACTTGGTGTCGTTTTATATTTCAACTTTTACCTATTCGTTCTTGACTAAATCACCGTTTTTCCCCTTTTTACTCATTTAGGCTTACTTATAAAGTAGCCGTTCAAAAACCCATTTTCTCTTAGTCTTTTCATGACTAATTTACTGTTTCACACCTTTTTACCATTGAACATGGTTTCTATTATTTATATTAGTTCCGACCCGTATCTTTTCGCGTCGGAAACCATATTTCGAATATTATCTTTATTGTATTCCTAACTTATAGAATAAACACGTATTCTCCAAAAAAGTGTAAGTTTTACTTACCTCTCATCCAGTTTACACTTTTCTTCTCGTACTTGATTCGTTTGACCCGCTTTCTCCCCAAGCTTCCTCCTAGCTTGTTAAGCGCCAACTATCATTCATTATTCACAAGGTGGTCAGTTTAATCATAACTTAATACGATTATTCCACCTCACGCATTTTATATCCAAAATTATCATTCATCACAATGTAGGTCAGTTTGATTTTTCAAAAGTCAAATGCCCATTAGTATATAGAATGCACATTCAAGTTTATCAACTAGTTTAGGCATTTTCTCTAATCACCCGGTAGGCGTTCTTTTAAGCCACCGTCTAGCACATCTTTTACCCGGTTCATTATGTTTCCAATATCTCAACTAGTTCAAGCGATCATTAAATCTAACTTATTTATTTATTTTCGCAAGAACTAAGGGTTCTCTTCTATAAGTGAGACCCGTTTCATTATACCACTAGCATTCATTCGAACATCTTATCTAATCAAGTTCTACCTGTCAATTTAGTAGTTAACATGATTTCAAACATCCATATTCATGAAATAAATCACTAATTTCACTACAACATTCAAAACCCTTTTTGAATCATGTATAATCAAATACTCAAATTTGCAATTTGTTTAAGTATTTCGCTTCAACTATCAATTGTGATGATTTCTAGCACAAACATATCATCATCCTCATTATTTAGCTAAAACCCACTTAGCACATACAAGGGAATAAATCAAACCCTTAGTTTTTAACATTAATTCTTCAAGTTTTTAACTAGGGTTTGTTTCTAAACATGAATTTCATCACAACAACGCTCATAGATTCATTATTCATTCCAAAATTTCGATTATGATTGTTCATCATAATTTTAAATTATCACCAAATAACAAATTTCAACATACCTTGTGATCCCCACGACTAGGTGATCACGAATTTGTGTTCATGCATCTGATTTGGGCTGGATTTGACCTTCAATTTGTTGATTTTGGGTGAACTAGGGTTTCACCCATTTTGGTCTCCTGTTGATTGATCCAGAACACACACTGTGTGTGTGTGTGTGTTTGTGTGTTTTGTTTTAGATTTTTCGTTTTAATAATCCACTTTCTAGTTTGCCCATTTTTGGTCCCTCATGTTTAGATGTTTTTATGAAGAGGGTTAAAAGGTCTTGATCTTTATTCATTCACTTAATTACACAATTAATAACTAGGTTAATTGTTCCTAGTTAACTTAGTTAATTCTGGGGTTATAACCCGTTTTCATTCTGAGTCCCGTTAATTCGGGCCCCTTATAAACTTTATTTCCTCAAAAGCTTTTATTCCCCTTTTTTTTATTTTATATTAGGTTTATTTATTTAAATCCTAATATTTACCGGGTTACTTTTACCACTAACGGTACCGTGCCCGTCTTTTAGTATTAACGTGGTTTGACTACCAAACCCGTTTTTAGGGTGTTACACAAACCAACCACCTAAGAGTGGAATTGTCGAGCGAAAACACTTGACAACCTCTGGAAGCAGCTTTTCTTGCCACCAGACCATTCTCCATCAATTAGGAATCTGATGCCGTCACTAAACACATTCCATAAATTGTAGCCATTTTTTAGTGTTTATTTTTTGGTGTCTAATTCGCATATATATTAATATTGCTCTTGATTTTCTTGATTGTATATCTATAAAATGTCAACATATACACGTGTGGTTTAGTTTACTAAGATTTTTCAATGCCGAGAACCTCGATCAGAGAGTAAAAAAAGCGTAAGGTTCACAATGGTGTAAAACTAAAATGGGATATACCGGGCTAGGATTTGAGTTACAGGACAAGGGCCAAACCAACCACCCAAGAATGGAATCGTCGAGCGAAAACACTTGACAACCTCCTGGAAGCAGCTTTTCTTGCCACCGGACCTTTCTCCATCAATTAGGAATCTGATACGATCACTAAACACATTCCTTAAATTGTAGCCATTTTTTTAGTGTTTATTTTTTGGTGTCTAATCCGCATATATATCACCATTGCTCTTGATTTTCTTGACTGTATATCTCTTAAATGTCAACATATACACGTGTGATTTAATTTATGAAGATTTTTCAATGCCGAGAACCTCGGTCAGAGAGTAAAAAAGGTGTAAGGTTCACAATGGTGTAAAACTAAAATGGGATTTACCGGGCTAGGATTCGAGTTACAGGAACAAGGGCCAAACCAACCACCCAAGAATGGAATCGTCGAGCGAAAACACTTGACAACCTCCTGGAAGTAGCTTTTCTTGCCACCAGACATTTCTCCATCAATTAGGAATCCGATGCCGTCACTAAACACATTCCTTAAATTATAGCCATTTTTGAGTGTTTATTTTTTGGTGTCTAATCCACATATATATCACCATTGCTCTTAATTTTCTTGACTGTATATCTCTTAAATGTCAAGATATACACGTCTGATTTAGTCTACGAAGATTTTTCAATGCCGAGAACCTCGATCAGAGAGTAAAAAAGGCGTAAACTTCATAATGGTGTAAAACTAAAATGGGATATACCAGGCTAGGATTCGAGTTACAGGAACAAGGGCCAAACCGACCACCCAAGAATGGAATCGTTGAGCGAAAACACTTGACAACCTCCAGGAAGCAGCTTTTCTTGCCACCAGAGCTTTCTCCATCAATTAGGAATCTGATTCCGTCACTAAACACATTCCTTAAATTGTATCCATTTTTTGAGTGTTTATTTTTTGGTGTCTAATCCGCATATATATCACCATTGCTCTTGATTTTCTTGACTGTATATCTCTTAAATGTCAACATATACACGTGTGATTTAGTTTACGAATATTTTTCAATGCCGAGAACCTCGATCAGAGAGTAAAAAAGGCGTACGGTTCACAACGGTGTAAAACTAAAATGGGATATACCGGGCTAGGATTCGAGTTACAGGAACTAGGGCCAAACCAACCACCCCGGAATGGAATCGTCGAGTGAAAACATTTGACAACCTCCTGGAAGCAGCTTTTCTTACCACCAGACCGTTCTCCATCAATTAGGAATCTGATGCCCTCACTAAACACATTCCTTTTGTAATTTCTTCATCCTCTTCCTCCTCTCATGCGCTCTCATATTAAACCATCCTGTCTTTTTAGAAGGGAAGGGTTCCTCAGACTGTGCCTTAAAAATAAATATTCCTTCCTCAGTATCAGCTGAGTATCCTGAGGGGTTTGGCCGAGACGAGGTTCTTTAATCTTTTGGGGAACTAGCTATTTGACGATAAGCGTCGGATGTACCTTGCTCACTCATACTATAAACTAACAAATTGTCAAGTAACACAAAACATTAATATACATATTTACACATAATCACATAAATTATTTCCTAACACGGAATTTAAGTGTCAGCAGAACACTTCATTGGCTTAAACCAGTGGTTGTAGCTCTGATACCACCTTCTGTCGCAACCCCCGACCCCTGCCCCGGGAGGCGGGCGGCCGCGGCACGCAGAGCGGGTAGTATCGGTGTTTATTAATTTGGCAGCGGAAATGAGACATCAGGACCGTAGTTTAGAAATATTTTATCAGAGTTAAAACACCAAACTTTTTATAACAAATAAATAAAAAAATGGCATAAAACCCAAGTTTTCATTACAATATTTTTATAGGGATAAACCCTAGTTTATTGAAAACAAAACTCCTTTTTATTTAGGTAACTTTTATAGCCACTTTTCCAAGCCTTCAGTGCTCTCCAGCTGGCTTCTATTAGCTTCACATTAAGTTACCTGAAACGGGATTTAAAAAGATTTTATCAGCAAGAAATACTGGCGAGTGCATCCCAGTTTAATCAAAACAGTTTTACAACTTTAGAGTATTTAGGGCATCGACAATTACATTTGTTTATATCTACTCAATGACGCATTCAGTACTGTCAACACCTGAATTGTGGGTCATATTACTCATTGGCTAACTCTTTGTCCAATGGTAACGTCTTTCAGTAATGTATACAAAACCCCAACATACCGGCAGTAATTGTAGAATTACAAATACTCAATTACTGTTTAGTGTAATTTAAAACATTTGAGGTTTTGGTAAAAAGGTGACAAAAAGAAGATGTACTCACATTGTTTACTTAGGTAAAACTAAAGCTTCCTGGTGTATCTCTTTGTTATTATCTATTAAAATTAAACAATGCACACGTGTTAGTAAAATAACCCAAATCACATTAACCGTACAACTCGAGACAGAACTCCAATGACTGAGTCAGGCAGAGCCTTGACATGCATTATGGAGTTCTAGATCAATCAGGTGTAACACGAGACAGAACTCCAACGACTGAGTCAGGCAGAGCCTTGACATGCGTTACGGAGCCCTAGATCGATCGTGTAGGGTAACAAATAGGGTTATAATACTTACAACAAGGAAAAGCTTCGCTTTTTAGGGGTATTATTCCTGAGAGTTTATACTAACAGAAGTTGAGAGAGAATATCAGAAAATGAACGTTGAGAAATGAAGCCTGAAGCCTCTATTTATAGGCTGGTCGGACAGCGAGTCACGGCCCGCGACTCCTTTGGCATCGGCCTTCGCGGCTCACGAGGTAGACTGGCTAGGGCCTAGCCTTGGCCAGTCATTGGCCTAGCTTTGTTGAGTCATCAGACACGTGGCGAAATGCAGTGTCGAGCAAGCAAAGGTCCTCGCGCCCCGCGACTGACTCCGGTGTCTGGGTCGCGGCCCGCGAGCGAAGGTATTTTTGTTTTGATTTGTTTTTTTATAAATATTAAGGTATTTAGGATCCGTTTCTCGCATACGGGGTATATTCTAGGACGTTTAGGGTCACGTTAAGGGTTCTAGGAGGGTTGTTATAGATATCAATATAGTATATTCACCTGTAAGACTGAATCTAGGGAATCTTGATACGAGAGTATATTCTGAGGTGGGACACACGAATAAGTTAAGTGCTTAAAACACTAAATCTTGTATCTCGAATCAGTTGAACTTTGTGTGAAAATTTAAGTGGATCAGTATACTGACAATCTAAGTGAATCGTTTAGAACTTAAGTGTTTATAGCTCAACGGTGCTAGTGATTTGTCAAAAACTGATATGATCCTCTGACACCAACTCGAACAAAAATATTGTATGTAAATATTTCTTTTCTGGTTTATGTTTTAGAAAAATACAAAAAGATTTTGATTCTACTTTATTTTCGACAACCGATGTCTGAAAGCTAAGTTTCAAAGTCTAAGTATGCTGAACGTGTTTCTGAAAAATAAATAAGTTCATTAATTTGAAACGTGAAGTTTTTAAGTGATAAATCAAAAACAGTTTGTGAAAATCTCCAAGGTCATTAATTTGGACTTGGATGATAATGTGAGGTTTTTGGATTCTTAAAATATCATATACATAGTTATTTGATAGGGGGAGAGAGTCAGGTTATTATTTCTGGGAATACTTATGTGATTAGGAGCCAGTTTTCGATCAGAGAATTTTTAGAGCCAGGTCATCGATTCTAGAAAACCAAAACGCTTTTACTGTTAAATATAAAATCCAGATTTCTGTGAACAAACGATGTCCTGTGCTGTCACATATTTGAAATGCTCCAGCTTTTTCATGATTATATGTTTAGAGCTAGGGTATTGATTTCAATCTTTAAATTGTTAAAATCTTATAAATTTTTTGAGAATTTTCAGGTGATTGAGTCAGACTGCGATCCCGATAACTAAGCTTAAGGGGAGTGTGAAGACGAGCTTGAAGTACGGGGGAGCTTGTAGAACCAGGTGACGATCCTAGCAGCTGAAAGCATGAAAGCTTAAAGCAAGGGGGAGCCTGAAGGAGGAGTTAATCGAAAGGAGGAGCAGCTTGAAGCTGATAGCAGATCCACGGGGATTCTGAGGGAGTCTGTGTTGCTGAGAATGTCAACATTTATGAAAGACTCAGAGAAAGACAGAAAGCTACGAGGTTGACCGCAGAAATATCAAAGGGGGAGTCTGTGAATGCATATGTCTATCGCTTGTGTCAATCACGTAATGTAGCTTTGTCAAATGATACAAGACTGGTGCTGAACTGAGCAAAATGCAATCATTGAAGTGTACTGAAGTCCATTCGGACGGATGGACACATGGTCCGTCCATCCGGACGTATGAAGATTTTGTTCATCCGGAAGCCCATCCATCCGGATGAGGCCATCCGCTACCTAGTCCATCCGGATGGGTCATGCCTATAAATAGGAGAGTGGGTCTTTGTCATTTGTAACTTTTCGTGACTTGAGTGGGGAAACTCTGTCCAATTGATTTCTCGGTTTTGTACTTGTCAGATCATTAATTGAAATCAACTTATTATTACATTCTTGTCTTCTATCCACACACGTGATTAGATTTTGCACACTTCACGTGGTATTACGCAATCACCAGTTAGGGAATTCATCCGATCCTGAATTCACATGTTCAAATTAAACATGATATTGTTCACATATCATTATAAAACACCAAAATGAACATATTTGCTAAATACCTGAAAAGTGTGATAGGGTCTAATGTTGAAGTGGTATTTTATACAACCACAAATGAGCATTTTTGTTAATACCTTCAACTCATCCATTCCTTCTTAGAGCTGAACAACTGTTGTACATGAAGTTGTCGTCCATAATTTTTCTTTATAAAGTTGACCTTTCAAAGACAATGTCATATTCTCATGAATATACCGTAAACAAAATATGTGTTCAGCACATGGGAACAATTTTTATGGCAGCTAGAATACCTTGTGTAGTCAATTTCATTCAGACATTATACTTTGTAATCAAAACAATTATTAAATATAAGATGGTACACATACCTTTTGTCTATCACCAATGAAGGTGAAGTTTGAGTTCCTGCCCAATCCCAGATCTTCCCCTAAACATTCAAGAAACCAGGTCCAATAGCTTAGAGTCTATGCCTCGACAATTGCATAAGCTACATGGTAGATATTATTGTTTGGATCAGCACCAACAGCAGATAAGATCTGACCAGGGTAAGGACCATTCATGAAAGCTCCATCCAAACCTAACAGGTCCCTTCCTATAGCCTTAAATCCATGTTTCAAAGCTCCCAAGCATACATATATCCTTTTAAAGATTCTGGTGTTATCACTTGAATTTTTTGCAGGTTCAACCTCAATCTTAATTGTTAACCTAGGGTTTGTATTCAACAGTTCATCTACATATGACCTCAGCAAAGTATATTGTGACTTATAATCCCCTTGTACCTGTTTCTTTGCCTTGATCTTGGCCCTGTATGCTTTCATTTTAGACACATTCAACTCATACCTCCTCTGGAACTGTTCCTGTACAGCTTTGATCGGTATACCATGATTTTCCTCAATTTGTTCCAGCATTTGTTTAGACAGAAATGTAGAAGTGCAAGCATAAATGGTCCTACTTTGAAGACATTTATGATCAATGATCAATGTCTATACCATCCAATATTCACTTTCCCCATCTTTTAATATTAAAATAACACATAGACATTGATATTGGTGGGGTTTGTCTTTTCCCCCCTCTAACCAACATTAACATTGTCATCTTTAATGTTATTCTCTTTTAGCCCCTCATCTTTGTCTTTCTTTTCCTGTTGACCCTTATCTTTTCCTTTGACTTCTACCAAACCTTGAGTATTTTTAATGACTTGTGTACCATATTCTTTTACTTTAAAGTCTGGCATTCCCCCCTTGATATATTTCACTAACCCTTGTTTTATCATCCTTACAGTTTTAGTTAGTCTTTTAGTCTCAACATCATGTTTTCTAATTCTATCATTTGCTTCTTGTTTAGTACCAAATATTTGTCCTAGATAGAAAGTGTTGTTGTTTACATTTTCTTTCCTAAAAAACCTTAAACTATGCCTTCTAATACTATTAGCCTCATTATCAGATTTTGGTCCCCTGTCAAAGGTCTCATTTTCCAAGACTTCCTCATTAAAATCATATTTGTCAACAACTTTGATATTGTTAACCATACCCACATCAATATTTAACTTATAGTTCTTCATATCCACTTGACGATCATCTATATTGTTTCCCTTATCAACAATGTAATCACTCTCACTATCCTCCTCTACTATATGATCATCCCCATCATCTAAATTAACACTCTCATCACCTAAACTATCAGTTTCATCACCCGGTTTATACTCTCATCACCTCACAATCCGCATTAACATCCTCACACTTATCATTTTTATCATTTCTATCATCTACAATGACACCCTCCTCATAATCTGCATTAACATCCTCACCCTTATCTAAATTTTCTTACCATCCCAACTATAATACCCTAAAACCATTGCTTATAATACTCCCTACTATTTCATTGTCCTCCTCTTCATTAATTTCTTCAATAACCAAACATGCAGCTAGTATGGGCAAATATGATGGTATACTTGTACTACCATGTTCAGTATACACATCTATCATCCTATGTTCAGGGACATATTTTAACAATTCCAATACATTTGCGTCACAAGCTAGGCTACAAAGACAAGTATCTAAATCATGTCTTAAGGTTAAAAACTGATAGTAGATAGTTGATCCTTTAGCATAACATAACATTATCATAGCAAGATCCAACTCGTGTACAGAACTTATCACTGTCTCGACGATCAATGAAATTATCCTTACCATTCATGTATGTTCTACCTAAAGAAACCGTAAATGTGCCTCCATGATGCAACCTTGCAGTAACGAGAGTAGGATACACTTCAACATTACAAAAGTTTCGACCTTTAACATCAAACTAGTCTTAAATTTTCAATTTTAAGGACTAATTTGTTTTTGAATACTTACCATAAATTTCATCAACGTCAAAATGATCCAAAGTATTTCGTACATAGAATCCTCTGCTCATTGTGAAATTTCGTCTTGATAAAATAAAACAAAGTTACAAGAACTATATGTATACAAAACTAAGCTAAGCGAAAGTCAAACATTCAGCATCTAAGCTAAACAAAAGGCGAAACATTCGCATGAAACCTTCATGCGAATCATCATAATAACGCCCCCCCCCCCCCCCAGTTGGAGGCGTATATAACCCCAACATGGAAACTAAATCCACACGTCGATGACTAACCAGCCTTTTTGGTAAACAAATCTGCAAGCTGATCTAAAGTACGAGTATGAGACACCAAAATCAAACCATCTTAAAGTTTCTCTCGCACAAAATGACAATCTCAGTCAATGTGTTTAGTATGTTCATTAAAAACTGAGGTTATGGCAATATAAATAGCAGCCTGAGTATCACACTTAAGAGGAACCAAAGTAAGACCATGAACTTGAAACTCAGAAAACAAAGAAGGTAGCCAAGAACTCCCTTGTGTCACACGATGAACAAAACGATACTCCCTCTTCAACAAAGCTAAGTGAAACAATGGCTTGTTTCATGGAATTCCAAGATGTGGGATTACCCCCAAAAGAAATGAAAAAGTCGCTAACCAGTCGCCATGTATTAGAACCCAATCAGAATCACAATAAGCTGCTAATAAACAATCGGCATTCCAATGAGGAACTTAAGGATCACTCATGAACTGACTAAGAAATTAAACAACAAAAGCCAAATCAAGCCTAGTATGGGTTAAGTAACTGAGCTTCCTAACTAGTCTTCGATGGTCTAAAGGCTCATAAAAATCATGAATTTCACAAGTTTTGAGTTGTAAACACATTGA
>JARYGA010040147.1:0-42098 GCA_030545235.1 Helianthus tuberosus | reverse complement strand
AGCACGGGGCGTGTTCAGTCTTCTGTTATCTTGTTTTGCTTGGGAAGATGCTGTCGTGGGGTCGGGCATGTCACGTCTTGTTCCTTTTCTTGTATTTATGTTAGATTTTGATGTCTTTTTGCTTCTTTTGTTAATTTGAGCTCATTTAATCCTGAAAATACAAAAGGAAGACAAAAGCACACTTTTTCCAACATTAGTACTAAAAAAGGGTTAGTTTTATGCCACAATTGATGTAATTTATATGTTGCATTTTGCACACATCAAATACCCCCACACTTGAATCTTTGCTTGTCCTCAAGCAAAACTCTTTAATATGTGGCTATTACATTCCCAAATGGAATGGGTAGAGAAGAAGGTTTGGCTTGTCATAGAGTGTCGGGATTTCCAAGATTCCTTATTTAGCTTTATTTTTATTTATTTACAATCTTATTCGTCATGATTTATTTAAAACTTTTCATAAGATAAATTACTTATTTAGGGCATAACATGCCTCTTTAAAATTCTATTTATATACAAGTTCACATACCTCACGGGGATCACTCAACACTCGGCCGAAAATGTATTTTTGTGGATCACTCGAGAGCGGCATGGAACTTACTCCTACCATAAGCTTGCCAAGCAATCAATCCTCCTCTTTTTTAACTTATATACCTTTGTAAATATCAAGAGGACTTTTTGGGTGAAGGGTTAGGCTTGGGTTAAAGGTAGGTGGTTGGGCTAGTGGTTAGTAGAAAAAGGGCGAAAGGCGTAACAAGCGTCGGTTTTCGTAAGACTTTTTATTTTTGTAACTTTTATTTTGATGAAGCTATTATTCAAACAAAGTTATTTTTGATGAACTTGTTTGTTTATTTTCTTTTGCTTCATCATCAACACATTTTTTTTTTGAAAAGTCCTACGAAAGACTGAGCTGGTTACTAAAACAAAGGGTTAAAAATGAAAAAGGTTTTGGTGGGTAAAAGGGTGTTTGGTTTGGGTTATGAAATGAAAAGGTTTAGGTTCAAAGGGGCTAACTAGGGGGATTTTGGGTAGGTGGTAAAAAAAAGAAAAAATAATGGTGTAGAAATAAAAAAGGTTAGTCCTAATGCCTCCATCATTTACTTACTTGGGTTTAAGTTGGTAAGGACCGAGAATGTATCGTC
This sequence comes from Helianthus tuberosus, assembly GCA_030545235.1. Classification (NCBI taxonomy): domain Eukaryota; kingdom Viridiplantae; phylum Streptophyta; class Magnoliopsida; order Asterales; family Asteraceae; genus Helianthus; species Helianthus tuberosus. Next base: position 40,959 of record JARYGA010040147.1, on the reverse strand, counting down.
ATGGCAAGTTCTAGAGTCGTAAGAACCAAGCGGCTATTCGCACAAGAAACGAAAAATGAGCATTTAGTCTAATGATATGTAATTGTATGCTCAATAAAGGCTCAAAACTCACTTTTGTGGGAATGGGTTTTTATGTGATCAAGTATATATAATCAAATTTTAACTAATTTTGCCATGCCTTTTCATAATTTTCTTATGTTGGTTCTTTTTATCACGACGCTATCGGTTGTAAATTCGTAAAAATATAACCTTTTTAGAACTTGAAATTCCCGAGTTAAACCTAGACAAGTAAAAAAAAATGAAAAATTTTTGAAAAAAATTGGGGTGATTAGCGGTTCCAATAGAGTTTTGTGTAAGGCTTGTATTTAGTACTTGCATGATTCAAGGTTTTAGCACCCCCCCCCCCCCCCACACACTTAAATTACACATTGTCCTCAATGTGTCCCAAAAAATAAGTTTTTAGGTTGATTGAATGTGTAAAAAGGTGTAAAAAGCAAAAATTTTGTGTTACTGGGCGCTGAACACGGCCCCGTGTTGTCCGGGCACGGCCCCGTGTTCAAGTGCCAGTAACAAAATTAAATCAAGAGAAACAGAAGCCTGGACACGGGGGCGTGTTGGGTGAACACGGCCCGTGTCCAGTTACCTGAACTGGGTCTTTTCTGCAGACTGTGCAGCACGGGGCCGTGTTGGGCGGACACGGCTCGTGCCGAGCTTACTGTAAACGAAGAATTTTTGTCGGATGGTCCTGTTTTCCTGCATGGGGTGCTGGTTTATGTTTCCCTTGTATCCTTTGCTATCTCAAGTGTGTTTTATTCCTGAAAATTAAAACTAACTAGAAAACATGAAAATTAATCTAAACTAAACTAAGGATAGTTCCGCGAAATGCCTCCGTGGTGCGCCACGTTTATAAGGGTCCTTGGCTAGACCCAAAGCCTGGTCATATGTTACCCAAGTGGGATGTATTGCATCCCATGTTACACCGTCGGAGAGCGTCATCCAAGCTTGAGTCTATGACCTTCATGTAGTTGACCGGGTCTTCGTCCTCTACTCTTTTTCCACATTCAAACTTCACTTCCTTGTCCCCAAACTTCAATGTTAACGTTCCGTCATTCATATCCACCACTGCTTGGGCGGTGGCTAGAAATGGCCTCCCGAGGATGAGAGGGACATCGGTGTCTTCTTCCATGTCTAGGATGACAAAGTCGGTTGGGAAAACGAAGTTGTCAACTTTGACCAATAGATTTTCAGCGACACCTTGTGGAAATTTGACGGATCTGTCGGCGAGTTGTATGCTCATCTTTGTAGGGCTTGTTGTTCCTAAGCCGAGTCGTTTGAACATTGATGTGGGCATGAGGTTAATGCTAGCCCCAAGATCGGCTAATGCATTACGAACGGGGGATTCCTCGATCGAGCAAGGAATCGTGAAACTTCTGGGATCAATTTTCTTTTGTGGGAGTTTGTTGAGTACTAGGGCGGAGCATTCTTCGCCTAAGTTAACTAATTGCAATGATTCAATTTTCCTTTTGTGAGTGAGGAAATCCCTCATGAATTTTGCATATTTAGGCATTTGGGTTAGGACCTCAATAAAAGGAATATTAACATGCAATTGTTTTAGTAAATTTTCGAACTTTGCGAATTGCTCATCGGTCTTTTGACGATTTAACCTACCGGGGTACGGAATTGGAGGAGTCTTGGTGGGCTCTTGATTTGGTAAAGAAGCCTTTTCTGATGCGGGCGGAGTCGTGGTTTGGCTAGATTGGCTTCTTTCATCTGGCGGTAATGGAGCCTCCTCGGGACCCACGGTTTGATTTCTCAATGTGATGAGATGTACTTGTGCTTTCGGGTTGGTTTCGGTATTGCTAGGTAACGCGCCTTGTGGTCTCTCGGAGAAATTTTGAGCTATTTGATTTAATTGTTTTTCATTGTTTTGAATGCTAGCTTGTTGATTTCTAAAATTCGATTCCAATTGTTGAAATCGATCCGAGTTTTTCTTTTCGGTGTCGGAGATGAGGCGAGATACAGTATCTTCAAGCCTTTCTCTTCCACCTTGTTGTTGAGAGAAATTTTGTGGTTGTTGAAAGTTAGTTCCTTGGTTTTGTTGGTTACTACTATTGTCGGGATCTCTCCAACCAAGATTAGGGTGGTTACGCCATCCTTGGTTGTAGGTACCCGTTGGTGGACCCGATGGCCTAGGTCTATTATCAATGTAGTTTACCGTTTCTGTTTGGTCATCTACTTCTTTCATACAACTCCAATTTTCATGTGGCTCACCACACCCTTCACAAGCCATAACCGAGGCCGTTTTTGTCATTTCTAGTTTTTTGATTTTCGAAGAGAGGGCCTCGATTTGGGCTTGTAAAGAGGTGCTTTCATCAACCTTATGGGCGCCCGGGGCAATAGATTTATTACCTCGGGGAGTGTGCCATTGAAAATTGGTTTGAGCAATTTCCTCAATTTGATTGTATATTTCATTTGGGCGACGATTACCTAAAAGTCCCCCGGAGCTAGAATCAAGTGTTTGTCTTGTGTGTGGCAACAACCCATTGTAGAAAGTGGATACTTGTTGCCATACCGCAAGACCGTGATGAGGACACTTTCTTAGTAGCTCCTTGAACCTTTCCCAAGTTTCATATAAGAATTCCCCATCCTCTTGTGAATATGTATTAATTTCAGTCATTAATTTAGCCGTTTTAGCAGGAGGGAAATACTTATATAGAAACTTTTGGGCTAGTTCATCCCAGGTGTTTACCGAGCCAACTGGGAGGGTGTTAAGCCAAGCCTTAGCTCGGTCTTTTAGTGAAAATGGAAACATTCGAAGGCGGATGGCGTCATTTGATGCTCCATTGATCCGAAAGGTATCACATATTTCTAAGAAATTAGTAATATGTAAATGGGGATCCTCGTCCGCAAGCCCATGGAAGGTTGCGGAGTTTTGAAGCATTTGTATCAAATGTGGCCGAAGTTCGAAGTTATTGGCTTCGACATTCGGTGCATTGATAGCGGCGCCAAGATTACCTACGGTGGGCCGTAGGTAATCCATGAGAGTACATTGGTCCGCCATTGGAAGTGGGTCCCCTGAAACTTTCTCTTGATTTTTAGCTTTAAGTCTTTTTCTGAGAAAGCGTTCGGGTTCTTCTAGAGGTTCTTTTATGTCTCTACTAGAACTGGAGCTCATGCACTACGTATGAAGTTCAAATGTGGCGCCAAGGTTCCAAGTCCTGCGATAAAAACAGAAAAGAATGTTGGTCAGAAGGTTCACCACGGCCCCGTGCTCAGTGAACACGGCCCGTGGTCAGATTTACAGTAATTGTTCTCCGGATCCCTGTTACTGGGAGTTGGACACGGCCCCGTGTTGCACCGACACGGCCCCGTGCTCAGCTCTCTGTAACTCGGAAAATAAAAACTGCCAGTGATAGTGCTGGACACGGCCCGTGTCTGACCAGGCACGGCCCGTGCTGAGCTCTGCAGAAACAGAAAAATTAAGAAAAAAAATCCTAAAAAAAACGAAAAATAAGAAAAACGATTAGGCCGTTGATTCCTAACTTTCTTAAAATCCTTGTGTCCCCGGCAACGACGCCAAAAACTTGAGGGGTGTCGAGTGTTATATATATTAGGTGTATATTTTAAGCCCCTTTAACACTTTTTTAGTCAAGTTTTAAATTTATAAAACACGATATTTACTAACACTAAACACACATATGGGCAAATGCACCCATCGTGAGCGTAGTATAGTGTTGGTAAGATACCGAGGTCGTCCAAGGACACAAGAGCTTTTAGTACCGGTTTATCCTCAACGTCTAATCAAATCAAAAAGTTTAGAAAAATGTTTTAAACTAAGAAAAATAAAAACTAACTAAAAATGCTGAAAATAAAAATAAAAGTAAAAACAGATAGACAAGATGAATCACTTGGTTCCGACTCGTGTATAGTGTAACCTTTTATTATTTCCGCACTTTTGCACTTATTTAAGAGATTATCTTAGTTATTGTAGTAGGCCCCTCTTTTGAAGGTGACGTTACCCTCAACCCAGTAGTTTGAGTCAGCAAGGATACAATCCTAAAGGGTCGGATTATTAAAAGATAATGAATTAAGTTATTAATGCAAATTAGGGTAGGCCCCTCTTTTGGAGGTGACGTTACCCTCGACTAAGTAGTCTGAGTCAGCAGGGATACAGTCCTAAATAGCCGGGTTATAGTATTAATAGTAGTTAACTTATGAGGGGATCAAAGAGTTTGGACCCCCGCCATCCAATACCGTTAAGTATTGAAGGAGGTCCTACTAAATTTGACCCAGGTCCATTGCAGGACCTCTAAACGCTGAACAATGGCAAGACTCTTACCAAACCGTTCCCTTAACCCCCGACCAGGTAGCCAACATACCTCCATATAGACCGTGGAGATATGAATGGTGAAAATCTTTTATTTTATATAGACAGTAAAATAATGTCAAGACACCACGGACAAACGATAAGGAAGAATCACCTTCAACATAAGAAACTAGTTATTAAAGTCATTAATACAAAACCAAATAAAAAGTGCGAAAATATTAGAAATAAAAAGTATTACACTAGACACTTGTCTTCACCAAGTGATGTAAGAGACTTAGGCAAACATGGCCTTGATTGTCAAGAACTCTTACGATCAATCTTGGATCCCGAGACGACTCACACACTCTATGATGGACAATGGATGATGGTGGTGGATGATGGTGTTATGGTGGTGGTGGGTGGTGGGTGAAGTGTGAGAGAGCTGGTGTGCCAAGGGATGTTTTGAGCTTGAGCCAAGCACTCCTATTTATAGGCTGAACAGAAGCTCGGGCACGGCCCCGTGTCCAGTGGGCACGGCCCCGTGTCCACATCCTCTCTTTCTTCATTTAATGCAACTTGTCTTATTAGTTGACCACGCCCCCGTGTCCGCTGAGCACGACCCCGTGGTGCAGAAGAATCTTTGTACTATGAAGATTTGCCTGGATTGTGCGAATCTTATAGTTGACCACGGCCCCGTGTCCGCTGAGCACGACCCCGTGGTGGGAAATAGAAGCTTCTACCACTTTGTCTTTTCTGCTGACACTTGGGCACGCCCCCGTGCTGACTGAGCACGGGGCGTGTTCAGTCTTCTGTTATCTTGTTTTGCTTGGGAAGATGCTGTCGTGGGGTCGGGCATGTCACGTCTTGTTCCTTTTCTTGTATTCATGTTAGATTTTGATGTCTTTTTGCTTCTTTTGTTAATTTGAGCTCATTTAATCCTGAAAATACAAAAGGAAGACAAAAGCACACTTTTTCCAACATTAGTATTAAAAAAGGGTTAGTTTTATGCCACAATTGATGTAATTTATATGTTGTATTTTGCACACATCAGGATTAACACGTGCAAATATTGTAGACAACAGTTTACAAAGATTTAAACACCAAATATACGTATTCCATAAGGTTAAACACGCGCGCGCCTTGCGTTAACCAACAGAAGTCACACCAAAGGGTGAATATTTTACAGTAGCCACACGACTGTGTGCGCACCGCTAAAGCTGGGCCACACTCGAAAATCATCCGAAGGGAAGACACTCATCTAGTCCAAAATTCCACCCACTTGCCATCTGCGCGTGGGAGCAACCCTGGACTAGGGGGGACCTGAAGGGGTATGGTCCCAAATGCTGCATCAGTCATACGCACGTTGGGCCCTAACCACACTCAACCGTCAAAACTCAGCCAGTTCCAAGACTCGTGCACAAGACCTAACCACGTACGCGCAACCTTAACAAGCCCATGGTAATGCGCCAGTACAAATGGCAACTGACCGCAACCAATCAGCATGCGCCAGGTTTGCCCAACCAATTTCCACGATGAATAATCGTGGGATATTCACTGTTCCATTATCTCTACTCACAGCTGAAGACAGACGCCAACTTTCCCGCACCCGGGCGACAGGTAAGCCTAAAACTCAATCTTTACTTTCGTGCACTCCCAACAAGTCTAGTACTCCTCCCACGTTTGCACGCGGGAGCAGCACTAGACTGGGGGACATGATGGGGTATGGTATTAGACCCAACCCGAACGACCGGACGTATCCATTACTTATCGCCTTTTATTATAATATTTATTATTAGGGGAAAGTGAATATGAGGCTGTTTCACATCTAAGCTTGGATGCGAAACCTTTTAAAACTACGTCGTTTCGATTAAAAACTCTAAAAACCAAAACGAAACATATTTTACTACTCCCCTTTTGTGTAATTGATGTTTCTTCTCTTTATTTACAGTACAACCAGGTCGACAACTCGACATCCTGTTTCATATGATTTTTTATTGAAACTTTCATCAAATATCTCTATTCATCTTTAACCTTTTTAGATTTTACTTAATTCAATCTTTTATTCCCAGTTCCCCAAAATCAGTTGACATGCTAAAACTATCCAGATAAATAATCAATGTTGAATAATGTATTTTCTATTAAATCCTTCTTTGATTTTCGATCTGGCCAAATCAAATGAATTGAAATGATTAGTGATACTTAAAATTCGAAAGAAAAAAAAAACAAAAGAATTCAAGAATTTGTAAGCCACTATTTTAGGAGCAGGACCCAAAACAATAAAAATAAATAAATTATGATTTGTAATGGAAGTGTTGCAAGAGCTTCTGAAATATATGTCTAAATAGACTGACTGTAAATAAGGTGAATCAAACATGAATCGCATAAAGAAGAAGAGTAAAAATGTGTTTTAGTTTTAACTTTTAGGGTTTTTAATCAAAATGACGTAGTTTTGAGTGGTTTTACACCTAAGCTTAGGTGTGTGACAGCCCCATATTCACTTTTCCCTTATTATTATTGCGTACTAACCCGTGAAGCCTAGCGCGTTGTAGTTTACACTACACTAGGTTGTGGGCTCTTGTAGAGATAACTCCTAACTGGGCCTGGCCCATTGAGGTTAGGGGAGGCCCATATCTCTTATATAAAGAGGTGTTCACCTCATTATTAGGGCACACGATATGGAGCCGCCACACTTTTGTAGTTGGAAATAGGGATTCTTCTCCTACCGGCCATCTCTACATCCCCTTTTCTCCCTACTTCTTTGCAGATCTAGGTTCAAGAGGAAGAACATGGTGTGATTTTTCATCCACTCAAAGAAAGCGGTCCAATCATCCTGGCGGTGATTCCGTGTTTCAACACAATGTGAGCTTTTGTATAGTGAACTAGTTCTCAGATGATATTAGAGACTGCACTCTTGTAACCCTTTTTGGTGGTTGTGGTCTTGTTAATTTGTGTGTGTTAAATTAAACCTGTAAATATATTTTTATGAACTTCATACTTTCAGGAAATATAAGTTACAAAAAGTTTAGGAAAGATAGATAATCGCTTAACTGATTGCATGGATTTATTTAGTCAATCACTTATATTTGCTGCCCTCAATCATGAGATTTAAGCACTTAGACTTAGTATTGGTTATTGTATTTATTTTGACTCAGAACTCATATTTCTTTTAGGGCGTTTTAATTCATGCTTACATTATTATTTATATCAACTGCAGGCTACCATTGGCATCGATTTTTTGTCTAAAACAATGTACCTTGAAGATAGAACAGTTCGGTTACAGCTTTGGTAAGTTTATGACTTCTTTTAACTTTTCAGGTGCTATGTGTATACATCTTTAATACCCTGCCATGTTGTAATATTGACTTATATAACTTTTCATGAGTGCTCCTGTCAAGGTTTGTTTTCAATGGTGTTCTAAGTTGCTGTCTTGTCTAGGATTTTGACAGTTTATTTTTGTGAACCTGTCTACTAGATTAGTTGTTCTCTATGAAGTGTGAACTAAAATGATATGATTGAATGGGTTTTATTATGTGATTCCGAAGTCAATGGAGAAACTTAAACGAATGGGTTTATATTCGGCTTACGTTTTCTCTGTAATGAATCAAAGTATCAAACAAGTACAATAAAAATGCAAGTTGAAAAGGAAACGGATTAAATGAATGAAACAGGTCAAAAGTTGCACAAAGTGTCTATTTGTGCTACATCTTAAATCATTTTTATATAATAAATTGGATTCTTACTGAGATAAAGTAATTTCTCTAGTAATATTTGACACTAATTGTTTATAAACAAAAATTAAGATATTTAGATAAACAATGTTTCAGGTCAACCCAACAGCAACCAAAACAAAAAATAAAAAATTTACCCAAAACCATTACTCAATCAAGCCGACCCACCCATAATGGCACCTCTAGTTAGCTTATATTTATTCGTAATTGATTATATATTATTTGTTTTGTTTTTTACGTTTCACAGCATAACATTTCAGGGATACTGCTGGGCAGGAGAGATTTAGAAGTCTTATTCCAAGTTATATAAGAGATTCAACTGTTGCAATGTTGCCAGTAAGTAGCATTTCACTGTGTTCTTGTTGGCATTATTAGATGCACCATATCTTGCATTCTTACTGCGTTTATTAATCAAACACTGTGCTATAATTATATATCTTGGTACCCTTCTATAACTCTATAAGTTACCCGTTACTTTTCAGATCGTGAGTCATTTTTGAACACTTTAAAGTGGATAGAAGAAGTACGTACTGAGCGAGGCAGCGAGGTGATCATAGTCCTTGTTGGCAACAAAACTGATCTTGTTGACAAAAGGTTTGACTTTACTGGAATAATATGACTTCTGTAATCATATTTGAAACACGGTTTGTTTGTAAAATATTTAATATTTTTGGACAAATAGGCTTTTAACCGGTCATTTTCCCACCTTTAACTTTTCAGCATCTGTGTTACGTTGGTTTTTATTACTGGACACGCATAGCGCTTTGTTTATTTTTTATTTTTTTTACTAATAATTGTTCTAGCATTGCAAATGTTGGGATGTTGCTGACTCTTTGGTGGTCAAACAGGCAAGTGTCGATCGAAGAAGGAGATGGCAAAGCTCGTGAAAATGGAGTCATGTTTATTGAAACGAGTGCAAAAGCTGGATTTAACATTAAGGTACCATACTCGGTCTTGTTAGACTGGACGGTATGGGGGACGGCCCAACCCCGTCCAGGCCCGGCGCCGATCCTCAACACCGCCCCCCTTAGCCCCACCGCGTCTTCTCCGTCTCCCACCATCCATTCACGACGGGCCCACATTTTTGAAATTTAGCCGTTGACAAACGACTATATTATAAAAAAAAGAAGTTTTTTTTACTTTAAATAAATACCCACCTCTTCCATTTTTTTAAATTACTTCATCCAAAATCTACCCACTTCTCTCTTCTCTCATCCATTTTATAAAAAAACTCCATCCTTTTATAAAAAAAATCATGAATCCCTTCAACTCAAACAATCCCAACCCCAACCCGAACCCGAACCAGGCTAACTTTTTTTCGACGCCCGGTTACACTCCGACTATCGATCCTTCATGGGTGTCTCCGCAATTTACCTTTTCGGGTTTCCAACAATCACCCAATGCGTTCAAACAAATGTCTCAACTCCAACAAATGCAACAATTCCAAGCACTCCAACAAATGATGCTACGCAACTCGTTTGAATCTCAAGCGCAATTCGAATCCCAACCGCCAACATCGCCGGTTCGACTTGACGATGACGAAGAAGAAGTCGTCCCCGGTTCGCCACTTCAAAATCTCAAGCGCAAAAAAAACAAGGGGAAGGCGGTTGAAACCGTAGTCGAAACCAAATGTGATTCGAAACCAAAGGCGAGACCTTGGACAAAAATAGAGGAAGAGGCGCTAGCAATGGCGTGGGTTAAGTCCTCAACTAACCCGATTGTCGGTATGAACCAAACTTTTTTTTTTATTTAATTTTAAAAAAGATATAATTTTTATTTTACTAAGGCAAACTTTTTTAAAATTTAGGGAACAACCAAACGGGTGTTGTTTTTTGGAAGGCGATAACGGAGAAATTTAACGCGATTATGGAGCAAGGCCCGATGCGCGATGTCGATTCCGTCTCTGGCAAGTGGCGTAAAATGAGCAAGATCATCAACCGCTTTAGCGGTATTTATAACCACTAGCAAGGTGCCCGCGCGATACGGCGGGTGACAATTTGCATTGTGGTACACATTTTTGTTAGATTATCAACTCAGTTGTGATCTATTGTATAGTGCTTAGGTTAGTTTTCTGATTCGTATGATGTTCTACAAATTTTTATTATGTTTATTGTTTTCTTAGGTTTTTGAGTTAGTGGCACCAAGTGATCTATATATATCATAAGGCTTACACATCTCAATAACATAAGAAATAGGAGCATAAGTCATTTGTAGCATTGTTACATAAAATTAGAAACATAAGAAAACTTAAAACATAAAAATAAATGTTTAACGATAGAAGCAAAAAAACAACCTCCCTTTGCAGTATACGTACCCAACCAAAACTTACACCAATGTGATATTAACAAGACCAGCCAGCGAAGACCACATATGTTTAGCATTTTTAATCAGTCGTCGTCGGATCTTCCTCTGCATCTCTCTTCCTAATCCCAATCACTCTGGTTAAAATAAGATTTCGTATTACTTGGACACTTTGGATTTGTAAAATTATATTTAGATTATTATATGAATTTGCAACAATATCAACATCTAAAAACATCATTTTCCCAAAAGAAAAAAAAAAGAACATATATTTCCAAATTATAGTTAAAAGCCCTAACCTGGAAGCAATCCCAGAGTACACATCATCTGGCTTTTCTCCTTGAATTTCATTTAACAGCAGCTGCTCGTAGCTGAATATCTGTAAAAAAATTCAATGGGTAAGCACGGAATAATAAATATAACTTAGAAATAAAAATTATATTCAAACATATAATTTATTAATTTCAAATAATCTTCAAAGTATCAAATCACTAAATTACATTGTCCCTTCCAACTGCGCTTTACACATGTTTATCCATTATTCACGAAGCTAAAAGGGTTCAATTTCTATTGCGAAGAAAATGATTCAAAATGATAAATTAGACGGAGAAAATTTAAATTAAAAAAAACATGGATATGTACCTACATATACCAGTGAGATAACATGTTGAACAACAATATCCAATTCCCATTCGTAGTAATTAAAACGAACCTGTGACAGCTAGGTTTAATTGTTCCTCACTACCAAGTGATAAACTACCATAATCTTATCTTGAAGATTATGATGATGATGGTTGTGGTCACTGTTGGTTTAGCCTCTGACCTTCGTTGGAGCCCTAGTCTCCTACACCAGAGTGCATTAGAGGTGGCTGAACCATTATCGGGAAGCTGTAATAACCGGCATTCATCACAATCGTCATTACGCGGGCCAATCTAACAACCGATGGAACATACATTCGAAAGAGGACTTACCAGAGCTAGTCGGAGTCTTCGCCGAAACCCTAGCCACCATCGCCGGAGGAAGCGGCTGGGGTTTTCTGTCATTGTCTTCCTCCTCGTTTTAACCTTGGAACCGGTGAAGGTTATGTGGCTCTTGAGGACCACTACCGTCACCACCATATGGAAGGTTGTAACCGAATCATTACCATCGCCACTCGCCTGCTCAATCCGTTTTCACCGCGCCGGAGTATGGCTGACGCCGCCGTAGCACCACCACTACCACCCTCAGATTTCTCTCTCTATATCGCTCTTACGTGTTCTCCCTTTTTGTTTCTCTTTCTATCGATTGAAGTGGTGAGAGAAATCATAGATTTCGGCTCTAATTTGGTAACCTTATTTCAAAATTTAGAAGTTACAAAAGATGGAGCCAAATGTAATTTACATATTTCTTAACATGATAGGTTTAATGCGTTGTACATTAAAAAAAGGGATTAAAATCTAATTAAGATGAAGCGTTAAAATGTAACTATTGTTTAAAAAGACTAATTTACCCTTATTTTAGAGGGTTTATATATAAATTAAAAAGGAAAAGTTCTTATTTTTTTGGTATTTTAAAAGGAAAAAGATTATTAGTTGTTATTTTCCTCTTTAATCACTTGTACATTAAAGCATTATCTACTTGTACCTTTTAATCTGTGCGTCGATATTGAACAAGACAACTACCGAAACGTCGATAAAAATGTGTAGGTCGTCATGCTATGTTTGGATTTTTTTAAACAATATAGTTTATAAGATATGTCAAGAATAAGTAAAAAAATTATAAGTTTGTTGTGGAGGGGTGAATTGTAACTAATTATCTATAATTTTTGTTAAAACCTTGGGGATTTAAGTGTAATAAGTTTAGGGGCTAAAAAAGAGTAAATTACCATTTTAGTCCCTGAGTTTTGTCCAAATTTGTCATTTTAGTCCAAATAGTTTTTTTTTGCCTCTGGGTCCCTGACTTTTTCCTTTTGTTGCCATTTTGATCACATACACTAACTCCATCCAAAAACTCCATCTTTAACCAGGGGTATTTTGGGGATTTTCATTTTAAATGTTTTCAATTGCCATTTTGATCCAATTCCAAAAAATCAAAAAAATCAAAACAATTCCTATAAATTCTAAAAAATAATAAAAATTCTAAAAATCCGTTTCGGCGCGAACCGTTTCGAACCCGAACCGTTTCGAGCTGAGCCGTTTCGACCCGTACCGTTTCGACCCGAACCGTTTCGACCCGTACCGTTTCGACCCGTACCGTTTCGACGCGAACCGTTTCGAACCGAACCGTGCCGTATCGAACCGAACCGTGCCGTTTCTAAGCCGAACCGTTTCAAGCCATACCGTTTCGAACCGAACCGTGCCGACCGTTTCGAGCCGAACCGTTTCGACGCGAACAGTTTCGACCCGAACCGTTTCGAGCTGAACCGTTTCGACGCGAACCGTTTCGAACCGTACCGTTTCGATGCGAACCGTTTCGAACCGAACCCTTTCGACCCGAACCGTTTCGACGCGAACCGTTTCGAAGCCGAACCGTTTCGAGCTGAAACGGTTCGGTTTGAAACGATACGGGTCGAAACGGTTTGGCTTCGAAACGGTTCTGTTCGAAACGGTTCAGCTCGAAACGGTTCGGTTCGATACGGCACGGTTCGGTTCGAAACGGTACGGGTCGAAACGGTTCGGCTTGAAACGGTTCGGCTTCGAAACGGTACGGGTCGAAACGGTTCGCGTCGAAACGGTTCAGCTTCGAAACGGAACGGCTTGAAACGGTTCGGCTTCGAAACGGTTCGGCTTGAAACAGTTCGGCTTGAAACGGTTCGGCTTCGAAACGGTACGGGTCGAAACGGTTCGCGTCGAAACGGTTCAGCTCGAAACGATTCGGGTTCGAAACGGTTCGCGCCGAAACGGATTTTTTGGATTTTTTAGAATTTTTATTATTTTTTAGAATTTTTTTGATTTTTTGGAATTTTTTTGATTTTTTTGGAATTGGATCAAAATGGCAATTGAAAACATTTAAAATGAAAATCCTCAAAATACCCCTGGTTAAAGATGGAGTTTTTGGATGGAGTTAGTGTATGTGATTAAAATGGCAACAAAAGGGAAAAGTCAGGGACCCAGAGACAAAAAAAAAAAACTATTTGGACTAAAATGACAAATTTGGACAAAACTCAGGGACTAAAATGGCAATTTACTCGGCTAAAAAATAAATAGTGTTTAAAAGACCAAACTACCCTAATTTTATGGGTCTTTCTATAAATAAAGGAGGGGAAAAGTTTTTATTTTTTGGGTATCTTAAAATGCCATTGACTCATGCATTATAATATAGAATAGATTATTACACTAATCCTCCTAGTGGGAGTAACGAGGAGGACATTCTCAACCTTGCTTTGGCTAAATGGGATGATACGAATAAAACCTCTGAGCATGGAAAGTTTTAAAGAAAGAAAACAAATGGAAACCTATTCCAAACGAGGTCGCAACCGCCAAACGTAGTAAAACTTCCGAGTCCGGAAGTTATAGTGCGGGAGGCTCCACCGCTCCTTGTCACAGAGACATAAACGACGAACCAGAATTGGACGAGGAGGAGTTTGCCGTTCACGAGTCGGAACATCCCCTTGGAAGGGACAAAGCAAAAAAAGAGGCGGCCGGAAAGAGAAAAGCTTCGATGGCGGGCGGCTCGAACCAAACGTCTTCCGGGGCCGGTTCGAAAATGGACGAGTTGATATCCGAATTCTGTTCGTTCAAAGAGCTCACGGCGGAAAAATATGTTTATAAGAAGAACTTGTCGGCCGACCATGCTCGAGCGGAGGATTTTAGGATTATGAGGTTGGATCTCGACTCGGTTCCGGAGGATGAACGCGAGGTTTACCGGAGGATGAAAGAGGAAGTTAAGAAAAAATGGACCTCGTAGGTTATTTAGCTTTAATGTTTTATTTTTTTATGATTCGTAATTTTATTTTTTCAGGATTCGTAATTTTATGTTTTTAGGATTCGTAATTTTATTTTTTAGGTTATGTAATTTTTATTTATGTTATGTAATGGATTTAATTTACTTCTTTTATGTAGTATTTTTATTTAATTTTTGAATTGTTTTTATAAAGTTAAGCAAATAAAAGAGATAAACAATAAAAAATAATTGTTGTGGGCCTCATCCTCCACCCCCTTAAAATTGTTGTGGACATCCTACGTGGCGGCCCATCCTCTTAAGAATGACCCTTCCCATACCTTCTACACATTTTTTCTTACGTGCTTGTTGTATATATATAATAATACCTAATCCCATAATAATACCTCCCCATACATAAAAACAACGTGCAGTACCATTTTTTAACTTAAGAAAATAAGATAGTATTTCTTGATTTGTATATATATAATAATACCTAATCCCATAATTGCCGCCACAACGTGGAGTACCATTTTTTAACTTAAGAAAACACTATTTTCTTACGTGCTTGTTTTTATGTATGTGTCGGTATAAATTCAAGTTTGTTTACTTTTCGATGTAAATATTTTTCGGAAATGAGTAAGGTCAAATTTAATACATTTTCGTGTTTTTTTATGTACGTTTTTAGTTGATCTATGTTTTGACGTATTTTTTTTCGGAAATGAGTCATGTCAAATATAATATGCTTTTGTGCTTTTATTTTTATAAACGTTTCCAGTTGGTCTGTGTTTTGATCAGTAAGCTATTACAAAAAAATAAGTACGATCAAATCACATTAAATAACCGACCCGCAACTCAGGAAATCAATTATAGTTACAGTAATAATCCATATATTATAATAAATCCATTTACATGGGTGCATTAATAAAAAAATACACATTGGCCGAATCTCTACCCATTTGACCCGATCCCATTTCCTTGACCCGTTTGATAGAAACCATAACCACTAAATGAGCTTTGGCCTAATATCATGGACTCATGGTAATAACTTAAGTCAGTCAAATTCCTTCTTTTGTTTATAATTAAAATTTATATGTATTATGAGAAATTATACGATATAAAATTTATGATTTTGTTGCATGTAGCCTTTATTCAGAAAGATTGCTGCTGCCTTGCCAGGGATGGAGACAATTTCCTCCACAAAACAAGAGGACATGGTTGATGTGAACTTGAAGTCTAGCTCAAATACAAACCAGTCAAATCAGCAAGGTGGAGGTTGTGCATATAGATTATTAACTACTCATATTCAGTTGCACCTTTTGTTTTCGAGTTTTATGCTTCAAAATGAAAACAATATGCCTCACATCATATCATCTTATATAGATTGGGTTGGTTTGGTTTGGTTTGAACTAACAAGTTTTAAAATGGAATTGGAACAAAGTTAACAAGCTGGGTTGGTTATTTGGTCTTGTATTCTTTGTTTCTGGTTTCGGTTTGGCTCAATGGATGAGATGAACACATGTGTGATGGTTAACAATCCACTTTACATCTACTCTTTCATCCTGGTGATCTGGTATAAATAACGTATAAGTGAGTCGCCTTATTAAGGCCACCCGGGGCCTTCACTAGATTCTTCAAGGGGTTCGACTAGAAAACCGCCGCAACCAATTTGATCTAGCTAGATGATGGGTTGAGTAGGTTCACGAACCATCTCTAGATGGGGATTGAATGTGACCGTTACCAACGGTCATTTAATCGTTACAATTAAAAAATAGATAAATGATAAACCATATTTTTACGCTATATAAACTCATCTAAAAATTTGATATTTATACATCTTTTCTACCGTCACACTATAATATTTCTTTATTACATAAAAAAAAATCAAATAGATGGATCAAACAATTTGTTTCCACCAGACTCACCAACTTCTTCCCACTCTATTGATTCTACTCTTGAATTTTCTTACCATGGTGGCTACAACATTAGAAGAACTTGAAGATACGGTGCGATCAAAGAAAAAGTATGTGTGACGTGACCAAAAAGTAGGGGTGTTCAAGATCGGATAATCCGGTTTTCGGATATCCGAAAATCGGATATCCGAAATTTCGGATAGTGAAATATTGACATCCGAACCCGAATCCGAAATTTCGGATATCCGATTCGGATATCCGATTTTCGGATATCCGAAATTTCGGATTCGGGTTCGGATATCTAATCGGATATCCGAATATCCAATTTTTTATTTAATTTTTTTTAATATTTGGAACCAGATTTTTCGGATAGTTTCGGATATCCGAATATAAATTTCGGATATTTCGGATATTTTTTCGGATATTTCGGATATTTTTCGGATACTTCGGATATTTCGGATATTTTTTCGGATATTTCGGATATTTTTCGGTTACTTCGGATATTTTCGGATATTCGGATATCCGAAAAAAATAAAAATTAAATTTTCGGATAATCCGATTATCCGAAAATTCTCAAAATCCCTATCCGAATCCGAATCCGAATTTTCGGATTATCCGATTTTCGGATATCCGAAAATTCGGATATTTCGGATACGGGTTTTCGGATATTTCGGATTCGGTTTCGGATTCGGATTTTTTTGAACACCCCTACCAAAAAGGACTTGTGAAGTTCCAATGAATGTTTACTTGATCAAAAACTCAAAGTACGATGTTTAGAGCGAGATTTCGTCTATGGAAAGAGTTATTTGAAAATTGTGGGAAATATAAATGCCAACTTTGAATGGTTTCAAGTAGGTTACGACGGGAGGTACAAAAAGAGTTTCACGCCACTACAAAAATGCACATTCGTAATTCGTCAACGCACAACTAGTAACGTGCCGGATAGATACGATGAATATTTAGCTATGCTTTGTTGATCAGTTTTGTTTAAACATAGTGGAAAACATGAATACATAGCCGTGATTGCAGACAGGTTAGCAGAGAATCCAGTGAGTGATGCAGCCATCGAGTTCGACATGCTTGCCAAGGTGATGTGGTTCCTCCTTAGGGTGCAATCTAATGATGGTGATGAGAGAACCGAATAAGGTGTTCGGTTTGAGAGAGAGAGGCGAGATATGATGTTATGAGTAATTAGGTTGTCTAACCTTTTAACCTCTACATTAGTCTCCTTATATATGCATCCAAGAGGAAACCTAATTAGTTAATAAGGGTAATATGGTCCATCAACAATTACCAACTAATTATTTAATAGGATGTTATAAATTTTGATTTATATAATGTAAATGATTATAATGGCTACTAGATTAAATACAACACCATAATATATTTAATCTTACATTCTCCCAATTAGCCGAGTAATCACTTACTATGACTCTATGAGTATTAGATAAGCCTGATCAAGAGTTAACACTCATTTTAGCCTTAAATCAAGAACCGTAGCAGAGAAATACAGCCGTTGAATCATTATGCGACTCAGGACCGTCGTTAGTCATACTACAACCTCAATTTAAAACCTAATCATTATGATCAAAATACGCATAAGCCCTTTGTTTGATTTGTAACTTTATTTGTCCATATGCCATTATACCGGTTGAACATATTCTTAGAGACATACAAAATCAAACTGAGGAAATTTCATTAACTAAAATATAAGCTAGTACAATATGCTAAATAAGGTCTTTAGTAAATCCCATATTCCGAACATGCTCTTCGTAAACTTTAGGTGGGAGACCTTTAGTCAGCGGATCCGCAAGCATATTTTAGTACTAATATACTCAATACAAAGATTATTTTCCTCGACTCGTTCACGTATGAACATATATTTTGTATCGAGATATAAACCAGCTCTAGTCGAACTGTTACTGTTCGAGAAACTAACGGCAGCTGAGTTATCACAGTAAAGCTTCAATGGTCTAGAAATGGAATTAACGATTTTGAGTCCAGTAATCAAATTTCTAAGCAATATTCCATGACATGTTGCATTATAAACAACAATGTACTCTGCCATCATTGTGGAAGTTGTGGTCAATTGTTGTTTATGACTCTTCCATGAAATGGGTCTGCCTGCTAACATAAAGATATAGCCCGAAGTGGATTTCTTGTCATCTTTGCATTTGGAAAAGTCAGAATCAGAATAGCCTACCACTTCTAAATGATCACTTCTTCTATAAGTCAGTTTATAGTCTTTCGTCCCTTGCAGATATCGAAGTACCTTCTTAGCTGATTTCCAGTGATCTTGGCCAGGATTAGTCTGATAACGGCCTAGCATTCCAGCAATATAAGTGATATCTGGGCGAGTACAGACTTGAGCATACATCAGGCTCCCGACTACTGATGCGTGAGGTATCTGGCTCATTTGCTCCTTTTCAACCTCTGTTGTCGGACACTGGAATGAACCTAAAACATCTCCCTTAACTACTGGAGCGATTGAGGGTTTGCACTTTTGCATGTTGTAACGTGTGAGGATACGATCTATGTAAGCCTTTTGAGACAATCCTAAGATCCATTTGTGTCTATCTCGGTGAATTTCGATGCCAATGACGTAAGAAGCATCTCCGAGATCCTTCATGTCGAAGTTATGCGAGAGTAACCACTTCGACTCATGCAACATGTCTAAACTATTATTTGCAAATAGAATGTTATCTACGTAAAGGACAATATAGTAAAGTTGCTCCCACTTATTTTGAGGTAGGTGCATTGATCCACTTGATTCTTTACAAAACCTTGTTTCTACATGACTTCATCAAACTTGAGATACCATTGATGTGATGCTTGTTTTAACCCGTAAATGGATTTCTTCAACTTACAGACTAGATGCTCCTGACCTTCAGGTTTAAAGCCTTCAGGTTGTTGCATGTAAACATCTTCGTCCAAGTCTCCGTTAAGGAAAACGGTTTTAACCTCCATCTGATGCAGCTCTAAATCAAAATGAGCTACTAGGGCCATAACGATCCTTAATGAATCTTTACTAGAGACAGGGGAAAACGTCTCTTGATAATCAATTCCCTGTTTCTGAGTGTAGTCGTTTCCAACCAATCTCACTTCGTAGCGTTCAACGTTCCCATTCAGATTCAGTTTTGTTTTGAACACCCATTTACATCCTACGGGTTTGACACCGTTGGGTAAGTCTACCAAATCCCAAATGTCATTTTTCTTCATGGATTCAAGCTCATCAATCATTGCTTTATTCCATTCAGAAGACTGATAACTGCTAATGGCTTCATTATAAGAGATAGGATCATTGAGCTTTCCATGATCCATTTCAGTCAGGTAGGTAACATAATCATCCCAATTAGTAGGCCTTCTTTGCCTGGATGACCTCCTGAGTTGATTGTCGGGTTCAGTGTTGTCTTGGTTTTGAGCGTTTGATGTGCATTCATTATGAGGTATAATGGGTTCTGATTGTGGAGGTAAATTTGGAGTTGGTGCAGTAGCTTCAGGTGCAGTTGGATTGGGTACAAGAGGAGTAAACGAAGTAATGGTAAGCGACGAGTCTCTCCCCTCGTGTCTTGTACTTCTTGCAATTCTTCGTAAGGGTTGCTACTGCTCCCACTGAACTTGAAATCCTCTAGGAATGCAGTACGCTTGGTTTCAACAGTACAGGTGACATGGGAAGGACAATATAAACGATAACCCTTTGAGTGATCAGGATACCCGATAAAGAAACATGTAACTGTTTTAGGGTCAAGTTTTCTTAGGAAGGGATTATAAAGTTTTGCTTCAGCAATGCAGCCCCATACTTTCATATATTTAAGACTCGGTTTCCTTCATGTCCAAAGTTCATAAGGAGTTTTAGGGATATACTTAGAAGGAACTCTATTGAGTATATTAACAACTACTTTTAACGCTTCAGTCCAGAGGAATAATGGTAAATTAGTGTTGGCTAACATACTGCACACCATGTTCATAAGGGTACGGTTTCTTAGTTCAGCGCCACCGTTCTGCTGAGGTGTACCAAGCATGGTGTATTGGTTCACAATCCCCTGGCCCTTACAAAACTCATAAAATGGACCGGGAGTTTGACCCACATCAGTATGTCTTCCATAATATTCACCACCTCTATTTGATCTCACAACTTTAACCAGACGATCTAGTTGTTTTTCAACTTCAGCTTTACAATCTTTAAAAGTTGTAAGAGATTCAGACTTTTCCTTAATGAGATACAAGTACATGTAACGAGAATAATCATCAATGTAAGTGATAAATGAAGTATGTCCAGTTATGCCAACGATTTGGTAAGGAATGGTAATGATAGTATGAATGAGTTCTAATAAATTAGAGCTCCTAGTGGCACCTTTCTTATTCGCTAATATCATTTTACCTTTAAGACATTTGACACATGTTCCAAAATCAGTGAAATCGAGAGGAGGTAAGACTTCATCCTTTACGAGACGATTTAATCGTTCTCTTGAGATGTGGCCTAAACGTTGATGTGTTGGTGCAGTAATGTCTATAGCCTTCGTCAATACCAGTCCGTAGCAGAAAATGAAGAATACTATACTTTATGATGTAATATGTAGTTAAAAGGGCAAGGTGGCAATCTTGTAAATAAGGGGAAATCCCTTATAACCTTGTGCCTATAAATAGATCCTTTAGGTTTAGAATTAGAACTTTTGCTCATTTGGAGTTTTAGAGAGCTCTAGATCTAGAGAGAGAATCTAGAGAGAGAAAGTGATTCAAGGTTCTTGTACTCGTCAAATCTTTCAATAGAATCATATTATTTGTACGTTCTTGTGTTTAGGTCACGTTCGTGTACGGATTCCGCACGTCACACGTTCGGTTCGCAATCGTTTCGCAGTCAAAACCGGTCCTACAAGTGGTATCAGAACAGGAGCTCGATTGCACTGATCTATCACAAGATTTCGCACAAGATTTCATCGATTTCAGATCCGGATTTCATCTATTTCTTCATCTTTTTCATCTTTTTCACGTTTTTCACTGAAAATCGTCAAATTGAACAGGTTTTTACGGTCCAAATTAGCTGATTTTTTATATGTTGTGCGAAAACACCTGATCTATAACCCTACCAAGTTTCATATCCTAATTCCAAGCCGTTTGAGAGAAATCGAAGGTTTTTGGTCCGATAACGAGTGACATCAGGTTGATTTCGCTTGAAACAGCCTTATTTCGTTTGAAAAAACACCTAATTCCGTTTCAAAGTCGCTATTCCATTTGAAAGTGCGTATTCCGTGTGAAAGTGCATATTCCGTTTGAAGATTTCGCGTGAAAGTCAGTATTCCACTTGAACAGATCGTAATTTCGTTTGAGTGTAAAGTGTTATTTCGTTTGAATATTTTGTTTCAGTGTGCATCAGATCGATTTGAAAAACCAACAGTCTTCACGTGAATTATAGTCAGTGATCCAATCAAATTGTGTTGAAAAATAAAGGTGTCGGCCAAGTTAAAAGAATCACCAGTGTGCATTTATTGTTTGGAAACTTATCAGGCCATAAATACATATTTGAGATCCAATTAAGTTCAAAAAGGGGTTTTCGAGATTCATTAAATCAAGTCTTGCATGTGACTTTATTGAGTGAAGTGATAAATTGCGCCCCAATAGAATTGTATTGACATTTACTCTTGTCGGCCACAAATCTTTTGTATTGCAGAAGTGATTCACAGCCCACGTGATTTGTCACCGGTCCACTTACTTCTCGGCCCAATAGAATTAACTCTTCATTAATGTTGTCGGCTACTTTTAATTGAAGGAATCAAAGTTCACGTGAATCTTTTTAATCGGTCCAATCAATTGTTCACAGTTTCATTAAAACAAACGGCCCGATCAGTGAAGGCCCAATTGAATCCATTTCGTTTTGATCGGCCCATTTATTCAGTAATCTCACTTCAACAACATTGAAACGAGTCCGCGAATCTTTGACACGAGTCCTAGATCGATTCAACCATCGCACATTTTTACGTATACAGTCCGTTTAAACTGATCGTTTGTTTGTTTGTTTGTAGGTGATTCAAGATATACAAAGTGAAAATTCAAGACACAATTTGAAGATGTCGAGCAGCGGTGAAGAATTTTACAACACGTTTTACGATGCTTTTACTTCAGAATCATTCGAACGAAGATCCGAAACAAGAGATTACTCAAAAGAGATTTTCGATAATTTGAAATATGATAATTTGTATGGAAACCAACAGAAACCACCGAAATTAATGAAAGTTGAAGACTATAACTGGTGGAAAAATCGGTTCGAGGGTTGGGTAAAAGCTTTTGCACTTGAAAGTTGGTTAAAATTAAAACAAGGATATAAAGAACCAACAAAAGAAGGAGGAGTGTTATTAACCAAAGAAGAGTTCACAGAAAAAGATATAAAAAATGTTGTAGCTGAATACAAAATGATTACATTGTTAAATCAGTCAGTGAGAGAAGACATTATTTCACTACTTGAACATGAGAAAACATCAAAGGGTTTATGGGAGGCTTTAGAAAGAAAATGTACTGGTGGTGAACTGATTATTAAAAACAAGCGTTCCTTATTGAAAAAAGAATTTGATTTGTTTGCTTGTATGAAAGGTGAAACTGTTCCACAAATGATTGAAAGATTCTGTCATCTTAAACTTGAAATGGAGAGAGTTGGTGTGTCAAAAAATAATGAAGAGATCATTGATAAGTTGATAGAATCTGTTCCAAATGAAGACGACTGGTCATACTATGTCATGATTCTCAAAAACAACAATGATACGAGCAAGGTGACTCTAGACTGGCTGATTGAGAAACTTGAGGGGCGTGATCTAGAAATCAGGAAACAAAACAAAGTAGGAAGCCAGCTGTATAAACAAAATGTCGACTTATACTACAGAGGAAACATGTTTGATCAAAAGTCAAAAACGGCATTCAGTGTTGGAAGCTCAAAGATTTCACCTGAGCAAAGTTCTTCAAGAGATCCGGGTTATCATTCAATTGGTTCAAACTCATCGAATCCAAACATAGTCAATTGCAATATCGCTATCGATCTGAAAAACTCTCAAAGTCTGAATGCAGAAGTTGCCAAGCAACAAATGGTATTCTTAGCATCTGTCCTGGAATCGTACAAAAGTCTGATCGCAGGAAAAGTTGGAAACCCAAAAATAACAAAGGAAGATTATGATCAGATCGATCCAGAGGAGATGGAGCTAATGGATATTAAATGGTGCATGGCTAGCACAATGAGGAGAGCACAACGCTTCATGGAGATCACTGGAAGATCGTCTTTGGGTTCTGCTGATTCGAAATTGGGGTTTGATAAGGCAAAAGTTACATGTTTCAAATGCAAACAGAAAGGACACTTCAAGAGAGAGTGTACAAACAGGGAAATTGACGAACCCACGAA
Organism: Helianthus tuberosus; assembly: GCA_030545235.1. Classification (NCBI taxonomy): domain Eukaryota; kingdom Viridiplantae; phylum Streptophyta; class Magnoliopsida; order Asterales; family Asteraceae; genus Helianthus; species Helianthus tuberosus. The sequence continues at coordinate 17,471 of JARYGA010040147.1, read as the reverse complement.
TCCATTCAGAGATGATTATTACAAGAAAGCAATTTATCATCGCACCAGTCGATCATCAAATGTGAATCAGAAACAGGTCGATGAAGGATCGTCAAAAGAAAAATCAAGGGCGATGGCGGTTATTCATGACGATGAAGGATATGATTGGAGTCAAATTCTTCCTGAAGAAGATTATGTTGGACATGCATTTGTAGCCGATGCAGCTTATGATAATTGGTGGAGAAGGGATAGTGATGCGTGTGAAGTGTTATATATATTAGGTGTATATTTTAAGCCCCCTTAACACTTATTTTAGCCAAGTTTTAAATTTATAAAACACGATATTTTACTAACACTAAACACACATATGGGCAAGTGCACCCATCGTGAGCGTAGTATAGCGTTGGTAAGATACCGAGGTCGTCCAAAGACACAAGAGCTTTTAGTACCGGTTTATCCTCAACGTCTAATCAAAATAAAAAGTTTAGAAAAAGATTTTTAAACTAAGAAAAATAAAAACTAACTAAAATGCTGAAAATAAAAATAAAAGAAAAACAGATAGACGAGATGAATCACTTGGTTCCGACTCGTATCTAGTATAACCTTTGATTATTTCCGCACTTTTGCACATAATTAAGAGATTATCTTAGTTATTGTAGTAGGCCCCTCTTTTGAAGGTGACGTTACCCTCACCCCAGTAGTTTGAGTCAGCAAGGATACAATCCTAAAAGGGTGGATTATTGGAAGATAATGAATTAAGTTATTAATGCAGTATTATGGTAGACCCCGCTTTTGGCGGTGACGTTACCCTCGACTAAGTAGTCTGAGTCAGCAGGGATACAGTCCTAAATAGCCGGGTTATAGTATTAATAGTAGTTAACTTGTGAGGGGATCAAAGAGTTTGGACCCCCGCCATCCAATACCGTGAAGTATTGAAGGAGGTCCTACTAAATTTGACCCAGGTCCATTGCAGGACCTCTAAACGCTGAACAATGGCAAGACCTTTACCAAACCGTTCCCTTAACCCCCGACCAGGTAGCCAACATACCTCCATATAGACCGTGGAGATATGAATGGTGAAAATCCTTTATTTTATATAGACAGTAAAATAATGCCAAGACACCACGGACAAACGATAAGGAAAGATCACCTTCAACATAAGTAACTAGTTATTAAAGTCATTAATACAAAACCAAATAAAAAGTGCAAAAGATTAGAAATAAAAAGTATTATACTAGACACTTTGTCTTCACCAAGTGATGTAAGAGACTTAGGCAAACATGGCCTTGGTTGTCAAAAACTCTTACGATCAATCTTGGATCCCGAGACGACTCACACACTCTATGATAGACAATGGATGATGGTGGTGGATGATGGTGTTGTAATGGTGGTGGGTGGTGGATGAAGTGTGAGAGAGGTGGTGTGCCAAGGGATGGGTTGAAATGAAACCAAGCACTCCTATTTATAGGCTGAACAGAGGGCTGGGCACGGCCCCGTGTCCGCTGGGCACGGCCCCGTGCCTGTCTGACACTCTCTCTCCTCATTAATTGTAATTCGCAATTACAATTAATGCGCCTGCTGTACTTTCGACACGCCCCCGTGTTCGCTGGACACGACCCGTGGTGGGCAATAGAAGCTTCTATAGGTTTGTCTTTTCTGCTGCTTCTTGGGCACGGCCCCGTGCTAGCTGAGCACGGGGCGTGTTCAGTCTTCTGCCTTCTCTATTTTGCTTGGGAAGATGCCGTTGAGGGGTCGGGCAATCCACTTATGTTCCTTTTCTTGTATTTATGTTGGATTTAGCTGTCTTTTTGCTTCTTTTGTGTTTTTGAGCTCATTTAATCCTGAAAATACAAAAGGAAGACAAAAACACTCTTTTTCCAATATTAGTACTTAAAAGGGTTAGTTTTATGCCTCATTTGATGTAATTTATATGTTGCATTTTACACACATCAAATACCCCCACACTTGAACTTTTGCTTGTCCTCAAGCAAAACTCTTTAATATGTGGCTTATACTCTCAAATGGAATGGGTAGAAGAGAAGGTTTTGGGCTTGTCGTAGAGTGTCGGGATATCCAAGATCTTTTTGGGTTTTATTTTTATCTATTTACAATCCTATTCGTAATGATTTATTTAGAACGTTTCATAGGAAAAATTACTTATTTGGGCATAACATGCCTTTTTAAAATTCCATTTATATACAATTTCACATACCTCACGGGAGAAATCACTCACACTCGGCCGAAGGTGTATTTTTAGTGAATCACTCGAGAGCGGCATGGAACTTATTCCTACTATAAGCTTGCCAAGCAATCAATCCTCCTTTTTTTTTTAACTTTTATACCTTTGTAAATATCAAGAGGACTTTGTGGGTTAAGGGTTAGGCTTGGGTTAAAGGTAGGTGGTTGGGTTAGTGGTTAGTAGAAAAAGGGTGAAAAAGCGTAACAAGTGTCGGTTTTTTGTAAGACTTTCTATTTTTTGTATCTTTTTATTTTGATGAAGCTTTTATTCAAACAAAGTTATTTTTGATGAACTTGTTTGTTTATTTTCTTTTTGCTTCATCATCAACACATTTTTTTTTGAACGATCATACGAAAAAACCGGACTTGTTACTAAAACAAAGGGTTAAAAGTAAAAAAGGTTTTGGTGGGTAAAAGGGTTTTTTGGTTTGGGTGATGAAATGAAAAGGTTTAGGCTCAAAGGGGCTAACTAGGGGGATTTTTGGGTAGGTGGTAAAAAAAAAAAGAAAAATAATGGTGTAGAAATAAAAAAGGGTTAGTCCTAATGCCTCCATCATTTACTTACTCGGGTTTAAGTTGATAAGAACCGGGAATGTATCGTCATGGCAAGTTCTAGAGTTGTAAGAACCAGGCGGCTATTCACACAAGAAATGAAAAATGAGCATTTAGTCTAAAGATGTAAATTTGTATGCTCAATAAATGCTCAAAACTCACTTTTGTGGGAATGGGTTTTTTTTTATGTGATCAAGTATATATAATCAAATTTTAACTAAGTTTGCCATGCCTTTTCATAATTTTCTTATGTTGGTTCTTTTTATCACTACGCTATCGGTTGTAAATTTGTAAAAAATATAACCTTTTTGAGAACTTGAATTTCTCGAGTTGAACCTAGACAAGTAAAAAAAATGAAATTTTTGAAAAAAAATTGGGGTGATTAGCGGTTCCAATAGAGTTTTGTGTAAGGCTTGTATTTAGGACTTGCAAAATTTCAAGGTTTTAGCATCCCCCCCACACTTAAATTACACATTGTCCTCAATGTGTCCCAAAAATAATTTTTTAGGTTGATTAGATGTGTAAAATGGTGTTAAAAAGCAAAAATTTTGTGTTACTGGGCGCTGAACACGACCCCGTGTTGTCCGGGCACGGCCTCGTGTTCAAGTGCCAGTAACAAAATTAAAACAAGAGAAGCAGAAGTCTGGACACGGGGGCGTGTCGGGTGAACACGGCCCGTGTCCAGTTACCTAAACTGGGCGTTTTTCTGCAGGTGGTTCAGCACGGGGTCGTGTTGGTTGGACACGGCCCGTGTTGAACCTTCTGTAATGAGGAGAACTGTCGGGTTGCCTTGTTCTTGTGCATGGGGTCATTTTTCTCGTTCCCTTTTTCACCCCTTACCACCATGAGTGTGTTTTATTTATTAAAAATCATCCAAACTTTAAAAACCATCATTTCATTGCAATCATAGAGAGAGACCTTACATAGTCCTAAATTAAGATTAAACTAGATAAAACAAAGAAATAATAAACCATGGAGTTCTAGCCTCTACTTTATTTTAATTAGCAAAATTTCCAAGAAGTAACTAATCTTGGTTAGACAAGGCCTTTTTGAACTCCTTCTTCCGGGTGCGGTTCTCCTCATATGTCGGCGAGCCATTCTTCCACCTCCCTTGGAAGGAGAAAAGAAGGCTCATTGGCATTAGTTTGAGGAGTTTCGATTTCCACCGGGATCTCTTGTTGTTGTTCCACGGGAGGTTCCGCCGGAAAGTCTTCCCACCCGGTAGGGTTGTTAATTCCGAGTGCCAGGTTCCAATCCTGTTGAGGGAGGACTGGTTCCATCGGAGGTGCGACAAGAATATTTAACCTCTGGTGCAAGAGGTTAATTTCTTGGAAGCTGCTTTCAAGTCCCATCGTAAGATCGTTAATACGGTCTATTAGGACCTCCTCTACTGATGTCATTTCGTCGAGAGCCTCCCTTAATGCTATCACATAGTGCACAAGTGTAGCTTCAATGGAGGGTCTCCTTCCTCTTCGGCTGTTTGACGAATGCACAGAAGATGTTTCGCTGTTTTCACTCGACATCCTACCAAAAATAAACTGAAAATAGTTTATTTAATGAAACAGTGACCGGACACGGCCTCGTGCTCATTGAGCACGGCCCCGTGTTCATCTTTCTGCATAATTTTGAGCAAGGAAACTTGGATTTTTAAGTTATTTTCTGAACTTGTGGGATCTTTTTAGTCACTAATAACTTGAAACAATGTTACATAACATGTTTTTACCAAGATTCCTTGAACAAAACTCATTAATCCTTACCACAAAGTTTGAAGAATTCAAACTTTTAATGGTAGTTCTTGGAGAAAGATGGAGAAGAAGGAAATGGCTAAAAGAGGAAAGGACAAGATGAGTTGTTGGAACCTTCTTTTAGACTTACCTAGGATAGTTGAGAGAAGATTCCTTCAAATCTCTGTCCCAAGTTGGTCCAAATGTGCAGAATTCTTGGCTGCATTTATAGAAAACGACAGCATCTTGGACACGGGGCCGTGTCCATTGGACACGGCCCCGTGTGCAGGTGGAGTTCTGACACAGTTTATCCGTATTCTGACGTACTGATTAGAAGGGAATCTTTTGATGGACACGGGGGCGTGTTGGCTGGACACGGCCCCATGTCGAAGGACTGTTTTATGAATTTGTCTAGTTTTCTTAAGGAACTCACTAGTATCGGGTGGTTCCTGATTGGTTGGAACAACCCCAAAGTGCCTAAGATACCTTAATTGTCCTAGACTAAGGCGAGAACGCAAGAGGTTGTCGGTGAGGGTAATTCCTATTTTTAGTCTAGGTGGACAAGTCCAACCCTTTCCCGGGCTCTCGTTAAAGAAGGTGTATGCCGAATCGCTCAGGTCTATGTATGCACCGAACGAAGTCGATGGAGAGTCCTTCACGGCACAATCGGCACAGGGACGACTATCGTCCAAGTCTTTGCTAGGTATGAAGGTATTTTCGGGAGCAACGAGGTTGTCGGAATGCGGTTCCAACATTTCTTCATGGTTATCGTCTTGGGGTGGATCAATAAAGTCCTTCCCAAGCTCTTCTAACCAATTCAGAACTAGCTCTTCTAGCTGAAATAACTCGTCAAGGAGAATTTCTCCTAGAATATCTGGCTGGGCGCACTCGAGGGAGAAATAGTGCTTATTTTTACTTTCGCCCCTCTTAAAGTTATAAGGAATTGGTGGGTCTATGTAGTGGGGCCTATAATTTAGAAAGTAACATTTTAATTCTTTATGTTCGCCTCCACATAATTGACACCACGTACCATAAGAGTGCCGAAAGTAAAAACAATTACTATCACTCATGTTTATGTCAGAAATTACCAACCGCCAGGATCTAACGGTTCTGTTTTCAGTAACTGAAACTTGGGCACGGGGGCGTGTTGAGTGGGCACGGCCCCGTGTTCAGCTTACTGTCTGACTTAAAACAGGATTGCCAGTTCCAATGATTTAGCACGGGGGCGTGTTCAGCGGGCACGGCCCGTGCTGAGCTCTGCAGAAGCTGAAAAACTACGGAAATCCTAAAAAAATTAAAAAGAAAAAGGAAAAAATGATTAGGCCGTTGATTCCTAACTTTCTTAAAATCCTTGTGTCCCCGGCAGCGGCGCCAAAAACTTGATGCGTGTGAAGTGTTATATATATTAGGTGTATATTTTAAGCCCCTTTAACACTTATTTTAGCCAAGTTTTAAATTTATAAAACACGATATTTTACTAACACTAAACACACATATGGGCAAGTGCATCCATCGTGAGCGTAGTATAGCGTTGGTAAAATACCGAGGTCGTCCAAGGACACAAGAGCTTTTAGTACCGGTTTATCCTCAACGTCTAATCAAAATAAAAAGTTTAGAAAAAGATTTTTAAACTAAGAAAAATAAAAACTAACTAAAATGCTGAAAATAAAAATAAAAGAAAAACAGATAGACAAGATGAATCACTTGGTTCCGACTCGTATCTAGTATAACCTTTGATTATTTCCGCACTTTTGCACATAATTAAGAGATTATCTTAGTTATTGTAGTAGGCCCCTCTTTTGAAGGTGACGTTACCCTCACCCCAGTAGTTTGAGTCAGCAAGGATACAATCCTAAAAGGGTGGATTATTGGAAGATAATGAATTAAGTTATTAATGCAGTATTATGGTAGGCCCCGCTTTTGGCGGTGACGTTACCCTCGATTAAGTAGTCTGAGTCAGCAGGGATACAGTCCTAAATAGCTGGGTTATAGTATTAATAGTAGTTAACTTATGAGGGGATCAAAGAGTTTGGACCCCCGCCATCCAATACCGTGAAGTATTGAAGGAGGTCCTACTAAATTTGACCCAGGTCCATTGCAGGACCTCTAAACGCTGAACAATGGCAAGACCTTTACCAAACCGTTCCCTTAACCCCCGACCAGGTAGCCAACATACCTCCATATAGACCGTGGAGATATGAATGGTGAAAATCCTTTATTTTATATAGACAGTAAAATAATGCCAAGACACCACGGACAAACGATAAGGAAAGATCACCTTCAACATAAGTAACTAGTTATTAAAGTCATTAATACAAAACCAAATAAAAAGTGCAAAAGATTAGAAATAAAAAGTATTATACTAGACACTTTGTCTTCACCAAGTGATGTAAGAGACTTAGGCAAACATGGCCTTGATTGTCAAGAACTCTTACGATCAATCTTGGATCCCGAGACGACTCACACACTCTACGATGGACAATGGATGATAGTGGTGGATGATGGTGTTGTAATGGTGGTGGGTGGTGGATGAAGTGTGAGAGAGGTGGTGTGCCTAGGGATGAGTTGAAATGAAACCAAGCACTCCTATTTATAGGCTGAACAGAGGGCTGGGCACGGCCCCGTGCCTGTCTGACACTCTCTCTCCTCATTAATTGTAATTCGCAATTACAATTAATGCGCCTGCTGTACTTTCGACACGCCCCCGTGTTCGCTGGACACGGCCCGTGGTGGGCAATAGAAGCTTCTATAGGTTTGTCTTTTCTGCTGCTTCTTGGGCACGGCCCCGTGCTGGCTGAGCACGGGGCGTGTTCAGTCTTCTGCCTTCTCTATTTTGCTTGGGATTTAGCTGTCTTTTTGCTTCTTTTGTGTTTTTGAGCTCATTTAATCCTGAAAATACAAAAGGAAGACAAAAACACTCCTTTTCCAATATTAGTACTTAAAAAGGGTTAGTTTTGTGCCTCATTTGATGTAATTTATATGTTGCATTTTACACACATCAGATAGCGCGAGATATGAGATTAGTAAGTTGAATGAGCCATTCAAAGAAGCTAGGAGAGCCAAAAGATGGAATGATGAACTAGAATGTTACATGGATCCACAGGGTAATCCAGTGGTTGATCCGACAAAGGTGGATTTCGATGCAGTAACAAATCTTTTTCCAGATCAGGACACTTATAATACAAGAAGGTTATCTGAAAAAGGATATGAGGCTGATTTGATGAACAAAATTCAAGAAATTTTTGAAGCAAGTTTGCCAAAGGTGGTAAAATGAAGAGGAGGAAAGAAGAAGAGCTGAAAAGGCTGGTAGAAGAGGTGAAGATTCTGGCAAAGAATGATGTTGAAGAAGAACGGAAGATGGAAGAAGAAGAGAAGAAAGAAGAAGTCAAGAAAGTTGAAACAGAAGAATCATCGGTGCTGAAAGAGACTGAGGTAAATGAATCTTCTGATTTATCAAATGCTGAAACTGTTGATAAAAATGAAAACAAGTGCAGGAATTGCATAGAAATGTGCAAAGTCTGTACTGAAAAAGATGAAATGATAAAAACAAAAGAAATTGAAACAAATAAACTTGAAAATGTTTTCAAAATAAAATGTAAAGAAATGATTGAAAAAGAAGAAATTTTGAAACAAAAGGTTGAAAAGCTGACACAGAAATGTCATGATTTTGAAAAAGAAAATGAGATTTTGAGAGAAATGTGTACAGCAAAATGTGTTGGTTGTGTTGAAAAAGAAAATAAGTTTCAAGATTTTCAAGAGTACGATAATTTGAAGTAGTCAAGTCAGAGAGTACAAGAAGCTTATGATACTTTGAAAAGACGAAGTCAAATGTTTTGACGAAAGATTGTCTGAAACTTTAACAACCAAAGAACTGTATGAGAGAAAGTTTAAAGAAAAGCAACTTGAATTAAACAAGTGTGTTGATGAAGTTCCTAATCTTAAACAAGTTCTGGCTGAAAAAGAAATGATTGTTACAAAACTTCAAAGTTATCATAACTCTTCGTACATTCTCGAACGCATTTTCAACATCACACCAGATGACAAAGATACTGACAAGAATAAAAAAGGTATTGGTTCAGAATATCATCATGTACCACCACCATTGAGAAACAATTATACTTTTTATGATGAGGAAAAGGTGGCAAAAGGTCTGAACATAGTTGACCAATTACCTGAAAGTATCGATGTGACTTACGCCAAATCTGATGAAGCTGATGATTCAGAGGTGGTAAGTAAGGTTGTTGAAAGCGTTTTGAAAGATGAGTCAACAAAAGGTAAGTCTGAATCACATGATGAAAATGAGGAAAATTTTCATGATGGCTATCTTAAACAGTCAAAATCTGAGAAAATTGTGAATGATGATTCAAGAGGATTGGTTTACACCATGATTGGATCGGATAAATTATTCTTAGATATTGTATTCCCGATTTAAAATGTGATTTCTGAAAAAATTGACAAAGTGTTTAAACTGGTTGAGATTGAGAAATCAGAAATTTCAAAATTTGCTGGGAAGAGCAAGAAAACTTTTTATAACAAACCCGGTTACAAAAAGAAGAATATGAAAGCAGGGCTGGGTTATAAAAAGAAACATAATCAAAATAAAAGTTTTGAAAAACAAAATGTTTAAAAGAAAACGAATTTTGTTCATGGGAAAAGTTCGGAAGAAGAGAAAGAACTCCAATTTAGACGACAGTCTAATGAAGAGTTCTATGCTCAGAAAAAGAAACAACAATAGGCTAAAGATGTTTCAAAGAAAACTTGTTTTAAATGTGATCAAATTGGACATGTTGCACGCAAGTATCCAAACTCAAAGCCTGTTGATGTTGAAAAACAGAAGTCTAAGGATGTGAGACAAAAGTCTACCAGATTTGATTCAAAACAAACTTGGAGGTACAACACAAACAAGTTTGCTTCGAATCAAACTTGGAAATCAAAACAGACCAAGTCTGATTCAAGACATACCCAGAATTCTCACACACCCAGATTCAGAACAACACAAAGTTGGCAAACATCAGTTGATATGACAAAGCCTAATCAATTTTGGAAACCAAAAGTTGTTCAAAGTCAAAATAATCAAAACGAGTCACGATTTTACAAAAGAAGTGCTTCAAAAGGACAGAGCTGGGTGGTTAAGAAACAAGTGACTTCTGTGAATGAAGAAAAAGTTAAAGTCAAAGATGAAAATGTTTTAATACGAGATGACAAAGATTTTCCATCATTGAATGAAACTTATTGTGTTGAAATGCCTAAGGTCAAACAGACCTGGGCTAAATTGTTCAAGTAATTGAGTTTTTGTGAATGTGCAGGTGCTCATGAAGTTTGATTGTCAAGGAAGAGAATTGATGAGCAGCCTGGCATAGGAATAGAAGGTTGTTGAACCCTGGTTTGGTTGAACAGGGAGTTTATCAGTTTCTGTACATAAATAAACAATATTTCAAAAACCCTAAAAAATTGAAAAATTTAAAAACCAAAAATATGTTTTATTTTGTCAAAAATTTGAAAAATCAAAAATATGTTTGTTTTTAAATTTGTCAAAAAAAAAAGTTGCTTGAATACGCCGAAACCCTCACGGCTGAACAAACATGATTAATTTCGCAAGATTGAAAAACGGTTTTCAAACTGTAAAACATCAATGTGTTGTAAATCATGGGGGTAATTACTGCTTTACTTTATATTTTATGCAAAACAGAGCACGAAAAGCAGAAAATGGATGGCGAGACAAAGCTATCTACATCGGGGTTGTCAAATTTTCTTTAAATGGTTTTGCATTTTAGGGGGAGTAAGAATTTTCAGAAAATCCAAAAACATTAGAAAATTTGAAAAAGCCAAAAACATGATAAAATTCAAAAATGAGTTTTGTGTAAAAAGTGGAAATGATAGTACATCAGTAGAAAATCACAGTACGCTAAAGAAATGGAATGTTTTAATGTGATAAACGGTCTCACTGATGATATGCCAGTAGGTTTTTACACGCTTAGTAGATTGTATTCGAGATATAAACCTAAATCTTTACTTGCTTATTTCGTGGGGAACATTACTTGGATATATAGGTAAACCCTAAAATTTTGTTTGAAAGATCCCTCTTTCTGAGATACTAGGTCTTTATACTCAGTGATATCTGGGGTATTATCCCGGGACTTCTGATTTTGCGAAAGCAATGGCCTAGTCCCCGTATAATACTTTCTGCTTGCTTGAAATATAGCACCGCCCTCAGCATAAAAAATGATGAAACATTGAAAAATGCTAATCATGTGCTGTTGAAGAAAAGATTCTCTAAAGGGAACACACCTTAAGTCGAAGCCGTCATCTCTCTGATTTTGCAGAAGCAATAGCCTGAGCTCTCACGGCCCTCGCATTTAACCCCTTACAGATATCATCTGTGGTATACTCACCTGTAAGACTGAATATTGGGATCTGGATACGGGAGTATATTCAAGAGGTGGGACACATGAATGAGTTTAAGTTCTTAATACACCTAAATCGTATCTCGAATAAGTTGAACTTTGTGTGAAAATTTAAGTGGATCAGTATACTGACAATCTAAGTGAATCGTTTAGAACTTACAGTGTTTTAAAGCTCAACGGTGCTAGTGATTTGTCATAAACTGATATGATCCTCTAACATGAACTCAAACAAAAATATTGTCTGTAAATATTTCTTTATTGCTTTATATTTCAGAAAACTTCAAAAAGATTTTTGATTCCGTTTTTTTTTCGACAACCGATGTCTGAAAGTTGAGTTTCAAAATCTAAGTATGCTAATCGTGTTTCTGAAAATAAACAAGTTCATTAAGTTGAAACTTGAAATTTAAAAAAAAAATCAAAAATAGTTTGTGATATCTCCAAGGTCATTAAGTTGGACTTGGATGATTAACTGTGAGGGAGTTGGTTGCTTAATCTGTTAAAATCTGTTATATAGAGATAGTTTTCGATTTGGTTGCTTAAATCGTCAAATCTTTGAAGTTTGTTGATAGGGGAAGTTGAAATGTTTTTGAAAGTGCCAGGTTACGGTTCCTGGACAACTGAAAAGGCTTTCACTGTAAAACAAATTTTAGCTTATGTTGAGAAAGCCAGGTCATCAATCCTGGATGTTCATTATGATGTTACTTATGAATGTATGAGATTTGCAGATGGTATTCCAGATTACGATCCCGACAGCTGAGTCTAAGGGGGAGTCTTAAGACAAGCTCAATGCAAGGGGGAGTCTGAAGACAAGCTCAATGCAAGGGGGAGGGTGCATTCAATGATCCAGGTAACTATCCTGGAGGAGCTTGTGTCCGGAAAGCCAGGTGTCGATCCCAAAAGCATGGAAGCTTGACGAAAGGGGGAGCCTTAAGGAAGAGTCTGATCGAGAGAGAGAGTGCAACGGAAGCCCGAAGACAGATCCACGGGGATTCTGTTCGAGAAAGAGGGAGTCTATGGTTGCTGATACCGTCAAATTTTCAAGAAGACTCAGAGAGAAAGAAAAGATAAGATGCTATGAGATTGACTACGGCAATATCCAAGGGGGAGTCTGTTGGTGCAGTAATGTCTACAGCCTTCGTCAATACCAGTCCGTAGCAGAAAATGAAGAATACTAGACTTTATGATGTAATATGTAGTTAAAAGGGCAAGGTGGCAATCTTGTAAATAAGGGGAAATCCCTTATAACCTTGTGCCTATAAATAGATCCTTTAGGTTTAGAAGAACTTTTGCTCATTTGGAGTTTTAGAGAGCTCTAGATCTAGAGAGAGAATCTAGAGAGAGAAATTGATTCAAGGTTCTTGTACTCGTAAAATCTTTCAATAGAATCATATTATTTGTACGTTCTTGTGTTTAGGGCACGTTAGTGTACGGATTCCGCACGTCACACGTTCGGTTCGCAATCGTTTCGGAGTCAAAACCGGTCCTACAAGATGCCACATGTAAGGACCTCCAAAAATGTCCTAAAACGATCCATAAGTGCAAACCCAAACCCCTGAAACCCTAATCCATATAAAAAATCAAGAAAACCAGATTTATGGTCTTCTGGCGGGCCGCGTAAAGGTAAGCTTAGCCTTACGCGGGCCGCGTCAAAGTAGGGTTGACCGGATAAACGTCCAGATCCACGTGTCACACACTTGGCATGCCTACAGATGACACGTTAGCCCTAGTCTACGACTAGGTGTTCCTCGCGGGCCGCGTAAGACCCATTTTTCACCTATAAATAGAAATGGCCATGGGCTGTTCACTGGTGTCGAAATTAAACCTCAAAAACAAAGTATACTGCATAAAATCGAAGTTTTAAGATAGTGAGACGCTGCTACGATACAGGGTATTAACTCGATCGCTGCTACGATTCAATGTCCGATCGATTGAAAACTATCCAATGGATGTTTAAGTGCTGCCCAAATTAGGGCTATACTTTGTCATTCGTCGTGAATTCGATGGATGTTTAAGTGTTGCAGTTTGTCATTCGTTGTGAGGGTTTTTATCTCGTGAGTTATCGTAAATGTTGTATTAGTTACTAACCTAGTTCGTGTGCATTGTTATTTAAATTAGGTTACAAGGCTAATCAGTAGGCTAAACTCTGCCTGTTTAAATCTGCAGTGTGAGTCATTCTCTTTTTATCAACATTGTTTTACAATACTCCAATCATTTTCAAAAGTTATAATTACAGGGATTAAGTCGTGGTTATCTTGAATCACTGGCTAGTGGGGTATTGTGCACATTACTAATTTCTCACGGTTAGGCTAATAAATCCTAATAGTGATAATCATCACTACTTGGGTGAAAGGACCCAATAGTGGTATGACCATCGTCACCAGGAGGTGACACGGCGCCAGATAAAAATAAGATAGAAGCCATTGTAATCGCTCTTATGCTGTAATTTATAACTATGTGTCATTTTATCAAATTGAGTGACTCGCCAGTATTTCCCCGCTGATAAAATATTTTTAAACATGTTTCAGGCGACCTGCTGTAAATCAAGGAAAATGTGCTACGGAGCACTAACAAGCTTGAAGAGGTGGCTCAGTTAAAATGAATAAACATGTTTTGTAAATCAGGGAATTTCCTTATGAAATTCCTCTATTTGTAAATTACGGGGCTTGTCCCAGATTATCTAAATAAAATAATCGGGCATTTCAAGTTTTATAAGATCCTGTAAAAACTTCCGCTGTCAACTCAATTAATAAATACCACGGGTTCCTGTCCCGCGGCTCCTGACCGGGTCAAACCGGGGCTGGGGCCGTGACAGGAAAAGGTGGTATCAGAGCCACTGATTTAAGCCTATTAAGTATTTAAAAATACTTAATTTTCCTGATTACTATCTTTTGATTATGTGTTTTTAACTGACTACTTGTTAGTTACAGTATGGGTAAGCAAAGAATCTCGGACATCTATCATAAATTAGATAGTTCACCAAAAGATAAGGGAACTTCATCCCGATCAAATTCCTCAAGATATTCAGCAGATACTGAGGAAGGAATATTTGTTCGTAAGGCATATTTTGAGAAACCACTCACCCCTAAGAAAAGAAGTTATATTATTAGAAAAAGTCAAGAAAAAATGAGGAAGTCACAAACAAAAGAAGTGATAATTAATAAAGAGACTCAGGGAACATGAGATAACTCACCATGGGAAGATGAGTTAGATGCACAATGGGCAAATCTCTACATGTTAGCCACTGTAGCAGTAAATGCTAACTTATAATTGAACCATCAGTACCTATGTCACCTATAAGCCAGAAACTTTAAAGAAACTTGCCCATTAAATAAACAACTTAGTAAGAAAAGATAGACTAAAATAAATAATCCCTAGTATATTTTCAGTTGTAAATTGTAATATATATAAAATCGCAATATTTTATATTTTTTTATAATTAATTTTCTGATTTCCAATCTGTGATTATGTGAAAATTCAAGTTACAAACATTTAACCTAGAATTTTGTATTTTTCTTCTTATTTGCTAAAACAGCATGAATGAGTTATCTGAAGCCCTTCAGAATCTCAATCTCTATCCTGTTAATGTGAAAGTTTCCAGAGACTTTACCGGTTATTGTGCTGACATAGAGGAACCTATGGAATTTCAAACCCAACCTCCAGAGAAACCTAAGCCAAAGAAGAGAAGAAGAATTGTGGGCTGGAGGCGTGTGCGCAGGAGGAAACCAGCAACAAAGAAAGTTATAAAAACGGAGGATTTAAAAGGTAAAGGCAAGGAAATAGAGATTGGAGAAAGTTCCAGGCAAGACCAGGAAATGTCACCCTGGGAAGAATTGGATCATAAACTGGCACTTAATGACCTCATCGGACCTGTCGGTGAAAATCTTTTTAATTACCGAGCGGAAGCACAACTTCCAGTTGACCTAGAACCTGAAATCCCAGATCCTATTATCCACACCCAACCTCTACCTGCAGAGCTAGAAGAATGGTGGACCACCGACTGGCAGTTTCAAAATCTCGTAAACAACCCTAATACATTTTTCCCTCAATTCGACCCAGAACCTCCACTACACCCACCTATGAGCATGGAAAATTTGGTGGAACTCCGTCATTATGGAGAGGAGCTGATTGATGCTGGGAATCGAATTAGGGAAGTAGGGGAAAGGATATCTTGGAAGTACGACGAAAGGGAACGTCATTTCTAAGATGCCAGCTGACAAGGATGGTGTGACTGTGGTTGTGTGGTTGTAGGAATGTATGTTTAATAATAATAAAATAATCATAAAAATATATAAGTATGTGTAATAACTTTAAAAATAAAATTTTGTAAGATAACCAGTTTGTACTGATACCTATTATATATAAAATATCGAAAGTTGAAAAATCAACAATTTTGGCTATACGTGTTGACATGATTATGTGCAATTATTTTATTATGTTTGGTTATTAATTATTTTATGCTAATCACTTATATAAATTAATTACCAGATGGCACACGCTGGTAATGAACAAGTTAATGAGGGTAACCAATCTGAGCAAAATCATGAAGACCAATTTCTGAATAGGCAAGATATTGAAACTATCGTTGCTCAGGGAATAGCCAATGCTATTCCGGCAATACTTGCTGCTGCTCGAAATCCAATTGAACCTCAACAAATTATTCCTAGCAAACGTACACACGGTGACAATTTCAGTAATAGTGTAAATGGAGGCGGCAATCATACTAATAACAACAGCGATGGAATGCAAGCCCCGCTCCTTAAAAAAATGAAAGCTGCAACGCCTGGTTGCACTTATAAGGAATTTCTTGCCTGTAAACCGGTTGAATTTGCAGGAAACGAAGGGGCGACTGTTGCACTGCGTTGGTTAGAGAAAACCGAGGCGGTGATTAAAATAAGTAAATGTGCAGAGGAAGACAAGGTCATGTACGCGTCGCATCTTTTTAAAGAAGGGGCGCTAGAATGGTGGAATACAGTACTACAAGCAAAAGGAAGCAATGTGGCCTATGCCATGAGCTGGGAAGAATTTAAGCGGCTGGTGGAAATAAAATTCTGCCCTGAATATGAAAAGGAACAAATGGCGAATAAGTTCCTGAACCACCGGATGGTGAATGTAGACTGTCGAGGGTATACTTCGACATTCTTCGAGTATGCAAGGGTAGTACCAACTCTGGCTTCGCCAGAACCGGTAGTTATTTCCCGTTATATCTGGGGATTGATTGGCAAAATCCGTGATATCGTCAAGGCTGCGAGACCTCGCACTATTGACGATGTTGTGGAATTAGCTAACACTCTAACTGACGGGCTGATACGCACAATAGAAGAAAACCGGAAAAAGGAAGTGGCCCAAAAGATTACCCAGGGATTCCGTGTGGGTAATCGTAGCAATTTCAAGAAAAAGGGGACAGGGCAATCTTCCGCTGCTCCATTTTGTAATACCTGCAAAAGAAAGCATTTTGGAAGATGCAAAGGGTATTGCAATTTCTGCAAAATCTCGGGGCACCAAGAAGAAGATTGCAGAAAGAAGAAAGCAATAATCTGCTACAACTGCGGAGAAGTTGGACATTTTAGGCCAGACTGCCCTAAATTGGCCAAACCAGCTGATAACAAAGCCAAACCTGCAGAAGGAGCTACCAAGAGAAATGCAAGAGCCTTCCAGTTGACTACTCAGGAAGCAGAACTAATTCCTGACGTGATAACTGGTACGTTCCTAGTTCACAAAGTTTATGCAAAAGTATTATTTGACTCTGGTGCAAACCAAAGTTTTATAAATACTTCATTATGCCAAGATCTTAACCTACCTTTAACCAACCTTAGGCAGATTTTTACGGTAGAAACGACAGATGGGAATTCTGTTAACATAGACAAGGTTTTGCGAGGAGAAAAGATCGAACTCTTAGGCCATGAATTTTCTGCAAACCTGTTACCTATGAAGTTAGCTGAATTCGATGTGGTATTAGGAATGGATTGGTTAGTAGCCAACCATGCTCGAATTCTTTGTGATAAGAATTCCATAGAAATTCATAAACCTACAGGAGAATTAGTAATGATTACAGGTGATAAGCCACGTAAGCCAATGAAATTCATTTCAGTAATGAAATTGGCAAGTTATTCAAGAAAACAAGAAGTAGTATATATGATTTCAGTAATCATTAACACTAAGGGTAAGGAACTCAAAGAGATTCCAGTAGTATTAGAATACCCAGAGGTATTCCCAGAAGAACTACCTGGATTACCACCCAATAGGGAAGTAGAGTTTAGAATTCATCTAATTCCTGGAACTACACCAATAGCCAAGGCACCTTATCGGTTGGCACCCACCGAAATGTTAGAATTGAAAAAGCAGTTAGATGAATTGCTAAACAAAGGATTCATACAACCTAGTTCATCCCCGTGGGGAGCGCCAGTGTTGTTTGTGAAAAAGAAAGATGGGTCAATGAGAATGTGTATCGATTACAGGGAATTGAATAAAGTTACAATTAAGAATCGATACCCATTACCTAGGATCGATGATCTTTTTGATCAATTGCAAGGAGCTAGATACTTTTCTAAGATAGATTTACGCTCTGGATATCATC
>JARYGA010040146.1:0-28959 GCA_030545235.1 Helianthus tuberosus | reverse complement strand
AAGGATCAGTCAAACAAAATGAATTCATCAGATACAAATCTGAGGACAAAAGAAAAGATACAGAAAGAAAAATTAACTAATCAAAACAATGAAAAATCAAAGAAAGTTAATTTTTCAGACAAAGCTTTTATCAAAGTTTTTAAGTATGAAAAAGACTGTGAAAGAATTTGCACATCACAGGTTGACAAGTTTGGAATGCTTAAAAATTGTAAGCATTGGGTTCCAATAGAAAATGGCGATGAATTTGTTTCAGAGAAAACAAAAGAGCCATCTTCTGACAAGGAATTTGTTTCTTCGGAAGCAAAAGAGCCACGTGTTGGCAATGAATCTGACTTGTCAAAGTCAGAAGAGCCACAAATTGAGGTAAAAAGTGATGAATCTAACTTGTCAAAATCACCCAAGGCTGGTCAGGCTTGGGTGAATCTGTTCAAGTAAAAACCTGACTTGCCGGAGCTTCCAGGTTGGTAAGAGAGGAACAGGTATCGGCATCTTTCTTGAGAAATTCACAGGATGGTAACTGTGATATATCGATTTACAAGTGGTAAATCAGGGACATTAAGTTGTACTTGATTTTCTACATGTGGTATTGTTGTTAAAATCTTAAACTGTTAAATTTTTCAAAGTGGTTAAGAAAACAATGTGATGAAACCCCGAGTTTGTGAAAAGTCAAACAAAACTAATTTTCCGGAAAAACCATTTCGATTAAAACAAACTTAAGTGTTTTGAAATCTTAATGGGAAAATAGTTTGTTGTCAGGGGGAGTTCTGATTGTTTAAGCCAAGTGAATGGAGAATTGAAGTAATTCTCATCATGTTGTCACTTTACCTTGTACAGTTTGTTTTCAAATTTTCCCAGAAAATCAAAATTGAGACATATTTTGATTTTAGGGGGAGAAAAATTTTAAAAAAATTTGAAAATTTGAAAATGCCAAAAACATTGAAAAAGCAAAAATGTGTTTTGTTGTGAATAAGAGGAAATGATAGTAACTCAGTGGACTATCACAACATGCTAAAGAAATGTAATGTCAAATGTGATAAACGGTTTCACTAATGATGTGACGATAGGCTCAGCTAGACTAGTAGATTTGCGATAACGATACAAACTTAAATAAAAAAGCCTAGTTCTAGTGGGAAACATGGTTGAAAGCATAGTACTTAGTTTTGTCCTTCGTGATTATGTACCTACTCAGTAATCGCTGAATGCTAAAAGAGCATAAAAACCGGTTAAGTCTGTGAACTTTCACAACTTGCTGAAAAAGTCACTGTGATTGTGCATTTCATTTTGCAAAGATTTAAACTTGTTTTATTTTTTTATTTTGTTTAAGCATTGGACATCCTCTGCGTATACGTGAGAATCGACCTGGATGTTATTGCCTAAATGTTCTGCTTTATTTTCTTTGGTGTTTCGTTTAAGCTTTGGATCATCTCTGCGTATACGGGAGTATCGACCTGGTGGTTAAAGCCTAAACAACTTCAACTTGTTTTATTTTCTTATTTTGTTTAAACATTGGACTTTCTCTGCGTATACGGAAGTATCGACCAGATTGTTAATGTTTAAACATTCTGCATTATTTTCGCACATATCACAGTTGATGAAAGTTTATAGGCATTACTTGAGTCAGTGTATTGCATGATGAGGGGATATGCTGAGATCATGAGGTCCATAAGATTTTAGTGCAAAATTAATATACCTTAACGTATCGATAAGCATTTCGAAAGTTTTTAGATTGAGTTTAAGAGGACAACCATATCGTCAATCTACGTGAATCGTTTAGAACTTAAAATGTTTAAAGCTTAATGGTGTTAGTGATTGGTCTCATGAACTGATATGATCCTCTTACACAAACTCACAAAAATACTGTCTGTATATATATTTCTTTACTGCATTTCTTTAAACTCAAAATCCAAAAAGATTTTATTGTGTTTTAGCATAAAATTTTGAAAAATACAAAAAGATTTTCGACAACTGATGTTGGAAAGCTGAGTTTCAAAATTCCAAGTGCTAAACATGATGAACTATATTGGTTTGGGAGAGGTTGTTGAGAAACTTTGAATGTTATATACAAATGCTTTAAAAGATTGAATGTTTAGTTAATCAAGGTCATTCATTTGAACTTGATGTATCTATTATTGTTGATGATGTAAGATTTCTACCTATGAGTTTTCCAAATTGTTATAAATTGAAAACTTATGTTATGGGTAGAGGATGTGCAGGTTAATCAGGTCTCAAATCTTGAGCAGATGCATAATAAAGCCAGGATTTGATCCTGAACTTATGAACATTTGAAGGCCAGACTAGGATCCCGACAACTGAGTCTAAGGGGGAGTCTGAAGACAAGCTCAACGCAAGGGGGAGCGTGCATTCAAGGAGCCAGATGACTATCCTGAAGGAGCTTGTATTCGGAAAGCCAGGCGTCGATCCTAAAAGCACGGAAGCTTGACGAAAGGGGGAGCCTGAAGAAAGAGTCTACCAAGAGGGAGAGCAACTGAGTCTGAAGACAGATACACCGGGATTCTGTTCAAGAAAGAAGGAGTCTATGTTGATGAAAACGTGTTAAAACTTCAAGAAGACTCAAAGAGAGAGTGAAAGACAAGACGCTATGAGATTGACTGCGGCAATATCCAAGGGGGAGTCTGTTAGTGCATTTATGTCTATCGCCTTCGTCAATCCGAGCCATAGCGAGAAACTGAAGATAACGAGTCTTTATGATGTAATATGTAGTTAAAAGGGCAAGGTGGCAAACTTGTAAATAAGGAGAAATCCTTATAATCCTTGTGCCTATAAATAGATGTCTTAGGCTTTAGAATGAAGACTTTTTGCTCATTTGGGGAATTAAGGAGCTAATCTTAGAGAGAGAAAGTCTAGAGAGAGAAAGTTCTCTCACGTGGTTCTCGGCACTTTGTACTCGTCATAATCAATTGAATCACGGTTATAGTACGTTCTTGTGTGTTCGGTCAAGCACGGTCAAGCACGTTCACGGATTCCGCACGTTGAACGTGTTCTTACGCAATCGTTTGGTGTCAAAACCGATCCTACACAAACCAAGCAGCTCTGGCGCTCACGCATTCCCATTGTGAAGGTTCGCTGGGAAGGCAAACGAGGCGCAGAATTCACTTGGGAACTCGAAAGTGACATGAAGATGAAGTACCTGCAGTTGTTCGTTACGACTTCAGCCTAATTTCGGGACGGAATTCCCTCAACAAGGGGAGGCTGTAACACCCCGTGTTCTCAGGAAAGTCAAAGTCAAGGTCAAAGTCAACGACCGATCGCGCGACTTGACTTATAGTGAATTCGTTTTATGTGTTTATTTTAGTTGTATTATGTGGAGTAAGTATCAAAATCGCAGAAATCGACGTGTGTTATTTGCTATTTAATCGACTTACGACTGTGAATTATAGGAAGTAACAATGCGATAAAGTTAACTAATCGATAATCAACCTAATGATAATCAATCGACATCGAATCGTAATACGAATCGCAACTCGAAATACGCATCTTGGTGATTTCTATACGTGTGTGTGTACCTTATGTGTTACTTGTGCATGTTTATTTATGTTATGTGTGGTAATCAATCGAAACGCAATCGAACTCAATCATAAATCGAATCGCAACCGCTAAACGAATACGAAGTAAGGATGCTTGTATGTTGATATAGTAGTTGGGATTAAAAGTAATTTGGCTAGGAAACTCTATCGCATCGAAGCGCTCGCAATCGCAATCAAAACAGCAAAACTCATCGCACCAAACACTCGAACGAGGTGACTGATTGACCAGGCGACCAGCCGATCGACAAGCCGATCGACCAGCCGTTCGATCGGACTGCCGTCCGATCGGACAGGCTGTTCGATCGGGCTGCCTAACCGTTCGACCAGCCCCTTTCCACTTTGGGTAACCATATAAATACCCCTTGTCACTTTCATTCTTTCTACTTTTGGCAACTGACGTCCGACTAGCACTCTCACCTTGCTTTTTCTCTGATTTCTCGCAATTCCGGTAAGATCTTGTCCTAAATCTTGCACTTCCTTAATCTACACGCACTCCTACACCTCTCTATCTTTTGAATCTTCACTTTTAACCGTGAAATCATCAAGATTCAAGGTGTTCTAGGATGACATCATCATGTGTTCTTGAAGAACTTCATGTTTTGGCCTCAATCCACCAAGAACAACTTGGATCTAACCGATTTCCACATAAACAAACAAGGATCTTCCATAGATCTAAACATATTCACAAGAAAAAGGATTGGAAGATGGGTTTTCAACTCTTTTACACTCAATGCACTCAAAACCGATAAAATCGGAGCTTGTGCCGACTTACTACTCATTATTGTGGTTGTGTTGGTTCAAGATCCGTACTCCATCCACGAGATTATCGATTCCGGGTTAACCAAGAACAATCACCCTGAACCGGTGGACTGACCGAACTTGGGTGGTTCCTGTTCGATCGGGTCACCAGAGCTTAGGATGGAGTTCTGTTGGTTAGCACGATATCAGCACATCTCGATAAAATGACGAACAATCAAAACAACCAAGTGTAAGACAGACAGGTCAACTAGGACCGAGTGTCGTCCGAACGACCGGCCACCCGTACGGCTTGCACCTTCGCCCCACTTTTAGTTTTCAAACCAAGTTTCAAGAGTTTTGGAACACCGAACGGATTGCAGTCCGATCGAGCTACCATTCGATCGACCGACCATCCTAATATGTGATGTTTCGAAACTTCAACACTTAAACAATTTTCAGCATGTTCAATGCACAAAGGATGCCACCCGATCGAACAACTGTCCGATCGAGTGACACCCTGCTGTGAACTTGTTCTCACTGAAGTGCCCAACCGAACGGGTTACCGTCCGATCGACCGACCTGAAAGGTAGAGATACTTCAATGTTTTCAAAATACTACAACGAAAACTTCAAAAGTCAAGACAAGACATCATACACAAACACATCCTTCCCAAAGGAAGGATCAACCCACTCGAACAGTCATCCGACCGGACGACCGTCCGAACGGACTACCACCCGCACGACCGGCTGTCCGATCGGACTACCATCCGATCGAACTACTGTCCGAACCACTTGTACTTTGCATCGTTTTACGCATAACTCATCGTTATATTATCGTTCTGATCAGGCTAACCCTACTCCCTACCGCTCCCTTCAATCCATCAATCACTGTGAGTATACTCGAACCTTTTTTGCTTTATGCACTTTTGGGTGTTACATACGTTACGAATATTCAAATCACATCAAACACACTACTCAATACTATTTTGACGCTAACCGTTACTGCATGTTATACATGGCTTAATGAATGCTTGTTTGTTATGTTTACATATGGAATGCTGTCTACCTGCCTTAGCAACGATAGTACTATAGTTTGGACTCAGCACCTGTTCGCAGGGGTTGTTAAGGACAATTATTTGCATGGATTACGGTGGTAATCATGTATTGCGAACTGCCTCGGGCAGTCAACCCGCAGTCATTGGTATAGATAGTTCTGTGTCGATAACTAACGTGCTTCATTTCACTATGCGTACGTGCTGGTTATGCGTAAACGAATTTCGAACTTTACTATATCTATCAAACTTGTATGCTCACCTTTACACTATGTGTATTTACAGTTACTTTAACGTATGTGACAGGTGCTTAAGTTGTTTATATGCTTAGCTTGCTGTGAACTTGAGGCAAGGAAAGGTCTAGGATGCTCTCTGTGCTGTGATGAAATCGAGGCTAGGAAAAGAGGTCCTAGAAACCAATAAATAAACTATCTATGTATAAATCTGAGTTGTCGGAACAGAACTACTTGACTAGATTTTGTCTATAATAATTATATTATCACTTATGACATGGTATGGGACGTGTTGCTTAAATATTTGGTAAATATAGTTGTTATGGAGACTTCTGGACAATCTGTTTCGCTCAGTGCCACACCCCGATGTTTCCGCCATCGGTTGGGGGGTGACAAAAAGAGATATGGAAGATCTTATAAATTCTAAACTAATCACATTCACTTCATCTTCTCCCTTGTTTCTTCTTCCTTGCTCACGGCTCAACACACACCCACATACACATCCATTTTCACTTCATTTCCTCACAATCCAAGCTTGCTAGAAGGTGTATGGAGGCCATTTCGGAAGGTGTATAGTGCTAGAACTTGAAGGACCTCTTTGTGGAGCTTTTAACCACTCACTTTCTTCCTTGATCATCATCTCCATTTTTGTGCCACTTCCCTGGCCATTAGAGCTAGTAGTAAGCTTCTTGATCACTAATTTAAGTCATGTTTATGTTATGTACAAGATTCACCATCTAAACAACTTAGCTTCTAATGTTAAAAATTAAAAGATCTAACATATTCATGAAGAAAATTAGTGATTACATGAATTTTTGATGTATGTATTGATGTTGTTGATGTTATATCTTGTGCTTATGATTAGATCAAGTATGTTAAAGCTTGGATCTAACAAGTTTAAGCTTGGATCTTAAAGGATCCATGGTTAAACTTGAAGATGAACATATGAAGCATGATGTGAACTTGAAATAAGAATTTCTATGCATAATCTTGTAATTTTGAAGTAATAAAGTGTGTGTAGAACTAATTTTTGAAACTAAAACTCATGGAAAGTTTGTTAAAAATATAACATAAAGCTTATTTTTGAAATATATAAAGCTATTAAGCATGGATCTTGAAAGATCCATGGTTAAACTTGATGTTAAAAAAAAAATGATCTTTCTAATAAACGTAAAAGTGATTTTAGGACATGATTTACAAACTTTAAGACCATAAAACTCATAAGTGAGTTGGTTAGTAAAATAAAGTTTCATAAAAAGTTGGTTAAAAATTTACAAGAACACTTGATTTCAAAGGATCCTTGTATGTAAAGTGTAGATCTAAAAGACTACACATTTTTAACAAGAATCAAGTTCACCATGATGTTTCATATGAAGAAGTTAGTGCTTATTGTTAATGATTATTGTTGAAAATTGATCTTGGTGTTGAAAAGAAAATAAACACATGTTTTGAAAACATGGGAAACCTCCATTTTTAGGGGAAACTATGTCAAAAATTTTATAAAATTTTGACACTTAGAAAATATAAGTTTTGGTGAAACTTATTCCCTAAAAATTCACCTAAAAATATTTACCAAGGTTTCCCTAATTTTTGTGTAAAATTACAAGTTAAGAAATGATGATTTCTTCAAGTTAAAATGGATATTAAGTATGTATATTTTTAGGGAAGAACATATATATTTAGTGATCACCAAATTTTGTGCTAAGTGTATACTATGTGTATTATATGTAGTAGTGTATTAGAGACTTGAAAATACACTAAATACTCCCATGGAGTATGAATACAAAAAAAAATACACATACAAATACATGAGAATACATAAGTATACAAGTATACAAAAATTCCTCATAAGGAGCACATGGACAAATACAAGAATATATACAAAAAATAAATGATGGTGACTTGTACTTGTGTGATACAAGTCTAGTGACTAACATTAATAGAACACGTATAGGTCACGACGCTACTGGTGAAGTTTACGACGCAGGAAACGCAAAGTTGTGAGTTCATGTCCCCACTTTTAAACTTTTACTTGTTTTCTAAACTTGGGGAAAATATATGTGTTATGGTATGTTGAATACAAAAACTAGGGAATGATACTTTAGATCATGTCATGAATAGGGTGCCATAAGCACCATTAATCAATTACATACCAAGACTGCGGAACAAAAGGTTAGATCTAATGGGTTTCAGGCAGCCACACTCTTGGTCACTCTTTTACCAAGCAGTGCTTTTTTGTCTCTAGTCGTAAATCGACAGTCGTGGATCGACAAGTAAAAATGCCTATGGTTTGGATGCTTCCTATGTCGTGTCACATGTTAATGGCCTTGCAAACCATTAGCGATCTCGATTTCCTTACATTTACCGAAATACTTGTTTCATAAAATTACATACCATGTTTTCCATAACGAATGCTTAAATGTTTTTCACAAATCTGCATGAATTCACACCAACATTATGTTGACGATTTTTTCCAAAACTCACATGTATTTCAGGTAACTAAAGTGGATGTGCGCGGTCTTACTCTTGCTCTTGGATGTTGTTTATGTTTTTAGCTATGTTGTGTCAAGACTCCGATGCCTGTTTTTGTGGGAATTGGTTATTATATTCCATCCTATGCGGGATATAAGAATCAAATCCTCGATGTTAATCTTTTAAATAAAGTTGGAAACTTTTCAAACAATATGTTATCTTGTGATGTAAACACTTAACATATGTTATGTTTTTAAATCATGTAATGCCAATGGCAATTTGGAGTTATTTTACGAGCATGTAGTATTTTTACCATTCGCATGCAATGAGAACCTTTCAGGATCACACCTCGTGCTTCCGCCTTAGAAAGGGGTGTGACACAAGTCACCCACATGATGCGCACTGATGACACTGTAGGTGAGCTTGGTGGTGTGCATTACACCTGTTGCATAGCGGTGCAGTACCAGCGTAGGTTTTCTTAGCAATAG
Organism: Helianthus tuberosus; assembly: GCA_030545235.1. Lineage (NCBI taxonomy): Eukaryota > Viridiplantae > Streptophyta > Magnoliopsida > Asterales > Asteraceae > Helianthus > Helianthus tuberosus. The sequence goes on along the minus strand of JARYGA010040146.1, from coordinate 20,432 downwards.
GTTGTGCTGGTTGGTTGGGAGCAACCTGATTATTCTGAGCAACTATAGCGAAGTTCTATGAAGCCTTACGTTTCTTTAGCTTCTTGGAGGACTCAGTCTGCTTATCCTTTGGTTTGTCTCATCTGATGGTTTCCTGTCGTCTTTTCGGAAAAGTTTACCTCTCCTGATCTGAGATTCAGTCAGGGTAGCGGATAGCTCAATGGCCTGTCTAACTGTGGTAGGGTTACTACCAGTAATAATGTCCTGAACTGGGTCAGGGAGGCCATCAATGTACTTTTCAATTACGTTATCCAAAGGCGTAACTATGGTAGGAGATAACAGACTTAATTCCTCATAACGTTCAGTGTAGGCTCGATGTTCACCGCTGTCTTGTTTGAGATCGTCGAATTCCCTTTCTAATGCCCTGAGTTCATGTCGAGGACAGAATTCCTTCATCATTAGAGCCCGAAGCTCTTCCCAGGTTTGAGCCAATGCCACATCGGCACCCCTGTCTCTCATCACATCATTCCACCATGTTAATGCTCGTTTCTAAAAAACGCTAGATGCGAACTCAACCTTTCGCTCATTTGGACACTAAACATGTCGGAATGTGCTTTCTAGACTCTCGAACCATTGTAGGAGCCCAGTTGCTCCTTGAGACCCAGAAAATTTCAGTGGTTTAGCCGAATTGAACGATTTGTAGCTACACTGAGCATTGTTATTGTTGTTATTATTATTCTCTTGGTTTATCTGAGTAATAAGTTTCGGAATCACAGCAGCAATCTGCTGAGCGACTAGGGCTGCGAGTGCAGCATCCAGAGTTTGATCGCGTATGGGAGGCATTTTCTAAAAAGAACAAGGAAACATGAGAAACGAGTGAGATTGATATTTGGATAAACCAAAGAGGTATTGGAAATATCGACGAAACATAAGGAAGGCGATCATTCGTTCGTTACCTCTAACAAACAAACGATGCACGATGACTTATCAAAGTAAATGGGTCATAATAATGTATCGCGAAGACATGCTTTAGCCTATAAGTGGACACTCAGCCCAAGAGCTCCCTGGTAAGAGTGACTGGACCGATACTGCGGATTTGTACGAACACTCTAGCCTTAGACAGAAAACTCAAGGTACAAGCACCCACCCTTCCAGATTGCACGTGTTCACATTATAAAGACCCAAACTTTGATGAGATTTTGAAAACTTTCAAGGCGTAAGCCTAAGGCAAATCATCTAAGAATAGATGATTGATTTTCAAAACAGATTTGTATTTTGTGTTCTTGTTGTGGTTGTCACCTAAAGATAGGTGATGGTTTTGTTTTAATATCTAAACACAAGATAACTTGTGTTAGGGTCCTAGGAAGGTTATAGACTAGGTCAAAGTGTAACACCTGTGCCTCCACGGCCATCAAACAAATACCAAACCAATGAAATATTATATTTCATACTTGGGATTTGTAAAATTATGTGTATCTTTTGCACATATCAATTCTCGTTCAATTCCAAACTCTAAATTCACTTTCTGGAAGGTTATACGCGCACCGATGCGTAGATATAACCAGTTTAATGCAACAAACACTCCGGAATAGTGAAATAGGCTTAACATACCTTAAATAACCTTTACATAACTTAGAAATAAGTTTTGAAGGCTTTGGTATGGCAAAAATAAGTTAATTCGCTTACAGGGACTAAACTTGACAAACTGCGAAAGTATGCCAATCTGAACTGTAACGAACATTCCGGAACATGACCATAAGTTAAACACACCTTAAATATCCTTTACATAGCTTAGAAATAGGCTTTGAGGGGTTTGGTGTGCTAAAATAAACTTTTGGGACATTCAGGGACTAAAAGTGTCAAAAAGTGCACAAGTTTGCATTTTCGCGCATAACTTACGTTCTGAATACATCTGGACATCCAAAAATTTATGTAAGCATGACTACATTATATTTTAGTGTTCGCCTTAAGAAAAATCCATTCGTCGCGTCATTTGGATCGTTTTTCGCGCTTATGCGCATTCCGTCGTAATTAAGCGAACATCGCGTTCGTACGACCAAACGAACCAACATCCGGCATATTTTTGAGCATGTTTTGAGTTCCCTATACTTTAACTTCATTTTAGAGCCTTGAAATGAGGTTAACGGGGTTCAAACGCATCAAAAAAGGCCTTAAAACACAACAGGGACCAAAACTGTAAATTTTGAAACTTTTCTGAAACTGGGGGGTCAGTGGCGTAGCGCGACTGCCTAGGCCCTCACCGTCGCGCTACGCGACTGCCTATTCTGGGCAGAAACATGCAGAAAACTCATTTTTCACATTTTCGGGACCCGATTCGATGTATCGACAGCTGTTTACAGCTGTTATCCACTCCCTTATCCCTTGCCAAGTGTTGATTCCCTATGGTTAGTGGCAATTTAGTCACCATAACCTTCCGACACTTGTACGGACATGATTAAGGCACAATTTTCGACAAACGATCTTAACGGTTCGGGTATTCCTATAAATACCCCATCACCCCAACCTCATTCTTACAAGAATTCTGATTTTGAGAGCTCTAAGTTGAAACCATTGTTTCATACCTGAGTTCTTGGATCGGGATTAGCATTCGGGGACCCTTCGTAAGTATTCTTTCGTTCTTTTCCTTATTTTACTGCTTTTCGAGTCAGAAAGTCAAACTTTGTTTGACTTTCAGCGTTGACCAGTAATGGTCAATGCGAAGTTCGTTTGAACTTCGCAACGTGAGTGTAATCACGTTGGTTATAGTCCCTTGGGACTATGCCCACTGATTACCACGTTGTCTAGGGTCGTAGGGTAGGCGATCTAATAAATCGCCTATACCTTCGAACTCGACCCATTTGGTCGATCATTAGGATCCGACCAAATACAGTAGGTGACCATAGTAGGTAGGGAATAACCTTCCGAGGTTATACCCTATGGTCACATCGTTTGAGTAGTTGTATGATAGGTAGTTTATATGCCTTAGGTAAATTACCAGAATACCCTTTTCATGTATAATTGGTAATTAAGCATATGTAACCTAAACTTTTGTCACATAACTGATTATGTAACATGTTTAGGCATATAACACTTGTCATAGGACTAGTTAGACGGTCCGAACGCGTTTCACGCGCACGACACGTTAAAGTAGCATATGTTACCTTAATGGGTCGCGATGGGTCGAAAGCACTTAGGTTAGGTTTCATGTAGTATGTAGGCCTTGTTAAACCATATCATATGAGTTCCAATACTCATTTGGTTTACCAAGCCTCATTCTATCCGATCTCCCGATTTAAGTCCGGTTTATTTATATAGTATTGGATTTGCCGACTGATTCCGTGCTCCCTCTAGCTTTGTTTGGTTGTTGTTCAAGACCTCTAAGCATTCTCAGGCGAGTACATTCTTCCCCTATTTTACTGTTTTCAACTGTTTTGGGGTGACTCATATGTGCTAAATGTTTTCGATGTTATAACGATGGTTTCAAAAACAATTAAGACGATTTATACAAAACTAATAACGATTTCATAAAGTGAACAAACTTGTTGGTTGTAGTTACATAACAAATGACATTCATTAGCAATGATCAAGCCGACCAGTATTAGGTTATGGTACCATAGGATCTGACAAATCCCGTTATTTACTACACCCGTGGTTATGTGTGGGTATGGTAGGTAGCGACTGAATCTGTAATTATTAACTTACCCTATGGAGGTTTGTTAATACGAAAACGAGAAGCGACGAAAACGAGAAGCGACGAAAACGAGAAGCGATGAAAGTCACGAAGGTTTGAATGTTATTAGCGAGACGACCTTATAAGTAGTTTCACAACCTAAAACGAATTAAACGATTTACGATTGGTTTTCACATGATGTTTTAACGATTGGGTTAACGATTGGGTTCAAAGCGATATAAGATATTATTTTGGTTATACATATTACATGATTTACATTTGGGCATGAACATTACTTTGGTGGTTTGGTTTGGATTAAGTGATTAAGTAACAATGCGTGTGGAATATGATACAAGCATGGTGGATACGCCGCTGGTACTTCCTATATATAAGTGTTTGTATGGTATTACATATTGTAGCGTTATTTGAATCATTTCAGTTTGAGACATAGAACATTTTATACAAGTAACATACTTTTCACAAGACATTTATTTACAAACAACTTATCTTATACAAACTCATTTTACATGGTTATTCATCTAATCATGCATTATTCTCTTATTTATACATATCACCTGAACTTATCATTTGTTTTTCAAATAATTTACTAAAACAAATGTTTTTGGGTTAAGAGTCATGGCTACGAGGTTTTACAAATTATAACCCGCTTGATTTGAGTTGGTTAATTAAGTTGCAATATTATACTCTTTTCAAAACAAGGTTTTTAAATAAAGTATTGCAACGTCTAAACTAGCCATGATTTCGACACTCCTACAAAACCTATGTACTCGCCAGCATTTCTTTGCTGACCTCGTTTTCACATATGTTTCAGGTATTGTTGAATGATATCGATTGATAAGATGCATGCTCACATAGGATTGGACAAGGCCTTAGTGACTCAATAACAATGATAGACTATGTTTAAATAGTGTATTTAGATTTCAAGACGATGTAATTATTCAATGTTTAATAAAACGAAACACTTTTGATATCCATGGTTATGAAACATTAATTCTGTTGCAACACGCCCCGATGTTTCCGCCGCGATTTGTTGTTTTACGCGGTCGGGGTGTGACACAAAGCATTACTAATAACCTAATTCCCTATAACCATGAGCTCTGATACCAACTCTTCTGTCACACCCCGACCGCGTAATACAACAAACTGCGGCTGAATCGTCGGGGAGTGTCGTAACAGAATCATTGTTTCACAACACATGGTAATTAAAGTTTTGTTTTATTTCATTAATTGACTCATTGTTTTGATATAAACCAAGTAATTACAACAATTGTCTTTCAAGTTTTAAGTCACTAAAGTCCACGTCCATCCTACATGTAGCAAGCAATCAACAATCATCACATAGTAGAACCTGAAACATATGTGAAAACAGTCAGCATAAAAATGCCGGTGAGTACATAGGTTTTGTATCTCAAATTCATGGCTTGAATTCATATTGCAATACCTCGACCAACTGCTAGAGTTGTCGAGTATGTACCTTGAAATCAAAAAGTGTCTAATATTGCAATATGTTTTATCAACTTTACAAGATGACATGTATAAAACCTAAACCATTGTAGCCATGAATTTTGACTGAAAACATTTGTCTTTGTAAACCAAGTACTAAATCGTCTTTGAAAGTAAACATTGCATGGTTTCTTTAAGTAAACCTCATAGTGTGATTTCGTTTTGAAAACATTCGTCCAAGTGATCTAGATAACGCTACGACATGTAATGTGATAAAAGAACTTATATATAGGAAGTACCAGCGGCGTATCAACCATGCTTTTATCACATTACACACGCCTCGTCGCCTAATCACTAACCATAAACCAATCGTCTAAGTTGTTCAAATAGTTCAAATAGTTCAAATCGTTCCAATCGTTCAAATCTTTTAAATCGTTCAAATTGTTCCCATCGTTCAAATCGTTCCAATTGTCCAAATCGTTCCCATCGTTCCAATCGTTCAAATTATCCAAATCGTTCGTGTTTTAAATTGTGAAATACAACTTTTGGCCGTTCTTTAAAGAATACATTCAAACCTGTATGACTCGATATACCACCCATGGGGTATCTTTAATAGGCCCTGAAAGACCTCTTTAACAAGACTAACAAACCAACACATGATTTGTTAATCAGATAACCGTTTCTGTTGTTACCCACATTACCCACCAAAGGGATAGTCCGATAACAGGATTTGTCAGATCCTATGGTACCATAACATACTACTGGTCGGCTTGATCATAGTTAATGAATGCCATTCGAATGTCTTTCGACTAACTCCCCCAATAAGTTCGTTCACATTATTGAAATCGTCATGTTTATATAAACCATAGCATTTGTTTATGAAAACTCGAAAAGCATTTAGCACATATGAGTCACCCCAAAACAATTGAAAGCACAAAAGAGGGGAGCTATGTACTCACTTCAGATTTCTAGTATCCTTGATTAAGTGACCTAAAAAAGCTCGGGAAATCAAGGAATCAAGTGGCACCTAGTATGGATTCATTAACTAGTGATCCAATTACTAGGTGCTACTTGATTTCCTTGGTTTGCCTGAGCTTCGTTAAGTTCATTAGATCGAGGATACCTTGCACTTCAAGTGAGTACATAGTTCCCCTATTTTACTATTTTTCAATTGTTTTGGGGTGATTCATATGTGTTAAACGATTTCGATATTTTTAACGATGGTTTCAAAAATGATTAATATGGTTTATATTAAACAAATAACGATTTCGATAATGTGAACAAACTTGTTGGACGTAGTTACATAACGAATAACATTCATTAGTTTTGGCCGAACCGACCAGTATTAGGTTATGGTGCCATAGGATCTGACAAATCCCGTTATCAGACTGCACCCATGGTTATGTATGGGGGTTATGTGGGTAACGACTGAATCTGTGATTGTTAACTTACCCTTTGGTGGTTTGTTAATACGAGTTGAACGATGGACGAGTTGTGAAGGTTTGAATGTTATAAACGAGACAACCAAAAGTAGTTTTCACAATTAAAACGAGAACGATTTAAACGATTTAAACGAGTTAAACGAATTGAACAAACGATTGGTTTTGGGGTTTGATTAGATAATGAGACGGGTGTAACATGATAAAGGCATGGTAGATACACCGCTGGTACTTCTTATATATAAGTGTTTTTATCATATTACATTCCGTGGCATTATTTAGTTCACTTGGGCAAACGATTTTAAAACGATGTCACACAACAATGTTTTCTAAATAATATAAACCATACGAATTTTACTAACGAGATGATTTACAATTTGGTTTACTTAAACAAATGTTTTGGGTTAAGAATCATGGCTACGAGATTTTTATAAACTATAACCAACTTGATTTAAGTTGGTTAATTATGCTGCAATACTATACACTTTTCAAAACAAGGTTTTTAACTTTTGACTCTTGTAGTCTAATGAGGTATTGCAACATGTAAACGAGCCATGAATCCGACACTCTTATAAAATCTATGTGCTCGCCAGCATTTATTTGTTGACTTTGTTTTTACATATGTTTCAGGTGTTGTTGAATGATGTTGATTGCTAGGATGCATGCTCACTTAGGACTGGACAAAGCCTTAGTAACTTAATAACAATGATAGTCTATGTTTAACTTGTTTGTTTTTTACTTGAAGATAATGTAAATTATCTAATGAATCAATAAAACGAAACTTTTAATTCATGGTTGTGAAACAATAATTCTGTTGCTCCACTCCCCGACGTTTCCGCCACGGTTTCGTTGTTTTAACGCGGTCAGGGTGTGACAGAAGAGTTGGTATCAGAGCCGATGGTTATAGGGAATTAGGTTATTAGTAATGCTTTGACCTAGACTATAACTTTTCTAGGACCCTAACGCAAGTTTTCTTGCGTTTAGATTTTAAAACAATACCGTCACCTAACCTTAGGTGATAACCACAACGAGAACACAATAACAAATCCGCTTTGAAAACCAATCATCTCTCCGTAGATGATTTGTTATAAGGTTTTGAACCTTCAAAGTTCCAAAACGATTTTGAGAATAATCACCCACGCTTTCGGATGATTTGTTTTTGGCTTAGTGCCTTATGAATTTTCAAAATCTCGTCAAAGTTTGGGTCTTATAATGTGAACACATGCAATCTGGAAGAGCGGATGCCTGTACCTCGGGTTTTCTGTCTAAGGCTAGAGTGTTCGTACAAATCCACATAATCGGACCAGGCACTCTTACTTGGGAAATCTTGGGGTGAGTGTCCACTTATAGGCTAAAGCATGTCTTCGCGATACATTGTATTGACCCATTTACTTTGATTAGTCACCGAGTGTCGTTTGTTTGTTCAACGTAACGAACAAATAATCGCCTTCCTTATGTCTTGTCGATGTTTTCAATAACTCTTTTGTTCATCCAATTATCGATCTCACTCGTTTCTCATGTTTCCTTGTTCCTTTTAGAAAATGCCTCCTCGACGAGATGCACAACCTCAAACTAACGAAGAAATCACAGCCCTTGTCGCTCAGCAAATGGCTGTTGTGCTTCCGAACATAGCAACCCAGATCCATCAATTATACAACAACAATAACAACAATAATGCTCAGTGTAGTTTCAAGAATTTCAATTCAGCTAAACCGCTAAAGTTTTCTGGGTCTCAAGGAGCAACTGCGCTCCTACAATGGTTCGAGAGTCTCGAAAGTACATTTAGACATGTTCAGTGTCCGAATGAGCGTAAGGTTGAATTTGCGTCCAGTCTTTTCGAAAAGTGATGTGCACAAAATGCAACATATAAATTACATCAATTGTGCCATAAAACTAACCCTTTTTTAGTACTAATGTTGGAAAAGTGTGTTTTTGTCTTCCTTTTGTATTTTCAGGATTAAATAAGCTCAAATGAACAAAAGAAGCAAAAAGGCAGCTAAATCTAACATAAATTCAAGAAAAGGAACAAACGTGGCATGCCCGGCCTCTCCAACAGCATCTTCCCAAGCAAAACAAGAGAACAGAAGGCTGAACACGCCCCGTGCTCAATGAGCACGGGGGCGTGCCCAAGTGTCAGCAGAAAAGACAAAGCTTTAGAAGCTCCTATCACCCACCACGAGGGCATGCCCAGTGGACACGGGGCCGTGGTCAACTCTAAGATTCGCAAAATCTGGGGAAATCTTGATAGTACAGATACGCTTCTGCACACGTGGGCGTGGTCAACTAATGCAGACAAACTGCAGTTATTGAAGAAAGAGAAGGAAGGTTGACACGGGGCCGTGCCCAATGGACACGGGGCCGTGCCCGAGCCTCTGTTCAGCCTATAAATAGGGGTGCTTGGCTCATTTGCAAACCATCCCTTGGCACTCCACCTCTCTCACACTTCACCCGCCACCATCACAACACCATCATCCACCACCATCATCCATCATCCATCATAGAGTGTGTGAGTCATCTCGAGATCCAAGATTGATCGTAAGAGTTCTTTACAATCAAAGGCCATGTTTGCCTAAGTCTCTTACATCACTTGGTGAAGACAAGTGTCTAGTGTAATACTGTTTATTTTTAATCTTTTCGCACTTTTTATTTGGTTATGTATTAATGACTTTTAATAACTAGTTTCTTATGTTGAAGGTGATTCTTCCTTATCGTTTGTCCGTGGTGTCTTGGCATTATTTCACTGTCTATATAAAATAAAATATTTTCACCATTCATATCTCCACGGTCTATATGGAGATATGTTGGCTACCTGGTCGGGGGTTAAGGGAACGGTTTGGTAAGAGTCTTGCCTTGTTCAGTGTATAGATCCTGCAAGGACCTGGGTCAAATTTAGTAGGACCTCCTTCAATACCCACCGGTATTGGATGGCGGGGGTCCAAACTCTTTGATCCCCTCATATGTAAGCTACTATTAATACTTTAACCCGGCTACTTAGGACTGTATCCCTGCTGACTCAGACTACTTAGCCGAGGGTAACGTCACCTTCAAAAGAGGGGCCTACCATAATATGCATTAATAACTTAATTAATTATCTTTCAATAATCCGACCCTTTAGGATTGTATCCTTGCTGACTCAAACTACTGGGTTGAGAGTAACGTCACCTTCAAAAGAGGGGCCTACTATAATAACTAAGATAATCTCTTAAAAAGTGCAAAAGTGCGGAAATAATCAAAGGTTACACTAAACACGAGTCGGATCCAAGTGATTCATCTTGTCTATCTGTTTTATTTTTATTTTATTTTTCAGTATTTTAGTTAGTTTTATTTTTCTTATTTAAAAACATTTTTTCTAACTTTTTGATTTGATTAGACGTTGAGGATAAACCGGTACTAAAAGCTCTTATGTCCTTGGACGACCTCGGTATCTTGCCAACACTATACTACGCTCACGATGGGTGCACTTGCCCATATGTGTGTTTGGTGTTAGTAAAATATCGTGTTTTATAATTTTAAAACTTGACTAACGTGTAAAAAGGGCTTAAAATATACTTAAATATATATCACACCACACGCGCATCAAGTTTTTGGCGCTGTTGCCGGGGACACAAGGATTTTAAGAAAGTTTGGAATCAACGGCCTAATCGTTTTTTCTAATTTTTCTATTTTTTAGGATTTTCTTAAATTTTTCAGTTTCTGCAGAGCTCAGCACGGGTCGTGCCTGGTCGGACACGGGCCGTGCCCAGCATTGTTACTGGCAGTTTTTATTTTCCGAGTTACAGAGAGTTGGGCACGGGGCCGTGTCGGTGCAACACAGGGCCATGTCGAACTCCCTAGTAACATGGATCCGGAAAACAATCACTGTACCTCCGACCACGGGCCGTGTTCATCTGACCACGGGGCCGTGGTGAAGCTTCTAACCAACGCTCTTTTCTGTTTTTATTGCAGGACTTGGAACCCAGGCGCCACATCTGAACTTTCTACGTAGTGTATGAGCTCCAGTTCCAGTAGAGACATAAAAGAACCTCTTGAAGAACCCGAACGCTTTCTCAAGAAAAGACTTAGAGCTAAAAACCAAGAGAAAGTTTCGGGGGACCCACTTCCAATGGCGGACCAACGTACCCTCATGGATTACCTACGACCCACTGTAGGTAATCTCGGCACCGCTATCAATGCACCGAATGTCGAAGCCAACAACTTCGAACTTCGACCGCATTTGATACAAATGCTTCAAAACTCCGCAACCTTTCATGGGCTTGCGGACGAGGATCCCCATCTACATATTACTAATTTCTTAGAAATATGTGATACCTTTCGGATCAATGGAGCATCAAACGACACCATCCGCCTTCGAATGTTTCCATTTTCACTAAAAGACCGAGCTAAGGCTTGGCTTAACACCCTCCCAGTTGGTTCGGTAAACACCTGGGATGAACTAGCCCAAAAGTTTTATATAAGTATTTCCCTCCTGCTAAAACGGCTAAACTAATGACTGAAATTAATACATATTCACAAGAGGATGGGGAATCCTTATATGAAACTTGGGAAAGGTTCAACGAGCTACTAAGAAAGTGCCCTCATCACGGTCTTGCGGTATGGCAACAAGTATCCACTTTCTACAATGGGTTGTTGCCACACACAAGACAAACACTTGATTCTAGCTCCGGGGGACTTTTAGGTAATCGTCGCCCAAATGAAATATATAATCAAATTGAGGAAATTGCTCAAACCAATTTTCAGTGGCACACTCCCCGAGGCAATAAATCTATTGCCCCGGGCGCCCATAAGGTTGATGAAAGCACTTCTTTACAAGCTCAAATCGAGGCCCTTTCTTCAAAAATCAAAAAGTTAGAAATGGTAAAAACGGTCTCGGTTATGGCTTGTGAGGGGTGTGGTGGGCCACATGAAAATTGGAGTTGTATGAAAGAATTAGATGATCAAACGGAAACGGTAAACTACATTGATAATAGGCCTAGGCCGTCGGGTCCTCCAACGGGTACCTACAACCAAGGATGGCGTAACCACCCCAACCTTGGTTGGAGAGAACCCGGCAATAGTAGTAACCAACAAAATCTAAACCAATGAACAAACTTTCAACAACCAAGAATCGAGTCACAAAATTTCTCTCAACAACAAGGCGGACGAGAAAGGCTTGAAGATAATGTATCTCGCCTCATCTCCGACACCGAAAAGAAAAACTCGGATCGATTTCAACAATTGGAATCGAATTTTAGAAATCAACAAGCTAGCATTCATAACATCGAAAAAACAATTAAATCAAATAGCTCAAAATTTCTCTGAGAGACCACAAGGCGCGTTACCAAGCAATACCGAAACCAACCCAAAGGCACAAGTGCATCTCATCACATTAAGAAACCGTACTGTGGGTCCCGAGGAGGCTCCATTACCGCCAGCTGAAAGAAGCCAATCCAGCCATACCATAACTCCACCCACATCCCAACCAGAGAAGGCTTCTCTACCAATCCAAGAGCCTACTAAGACTCCTCCGGTTCCATACCCCGGTCGGTTAATTTGTCAAAAGACCGATGAGCAATTCGCAAAGTTCAAAAATTTACTAAAACAATTGCATGTTAATATTCCATTTATCGAAGTCCTAACTCAAATGCCTAAATATTCAAAATTTATGAGGGACCTCCTCACTCATAAAAGGAAAATTGAATCATTGCAATTAGTTAACTTAGGCGAAGAATGCTCCGCCTTGCTACTCAACAAACTCCCGCTGAAGAAGCTTGACCCCGGAAGCTTCACAATTCCTTGCTCGATTGGGGAGTCCCCTATTCGTAATGCACTAGCCGATCTCGGGGCAAGCATCAACCTCATGCCCTTATCAATGTTCAACCGACTCGGCTTAGGGAAAACAAGCCCTACAAAAATAAGCATACAACTCGCCGATAGATCCGTCAAATATCCACAAGGTATCGCTGAAAATCTATTGGTCAAAGTCGGCGAATTTGTCTTCCCGGCCGACTTTGTCATACTAGATATGGAGGAAGATACCGAAGTACCACTCATCTTAGGGAGGCCATTCCTAGCTACGGCTCAAGCGGTGGTAGATATGAATGATGGAACACTAACATTGAGGATTGGGGACGAGGAAATGAAGTTTGGAGTTGGAAAAAGAGTAGAAGACGACGACCCGGTCAACTACATGAAGGTCATAGACTCAAGTTTGGATGACGCTCTCCGACGGTGTAGCATGGGATGCAAAACATCCCACTTGGGTGACATATGACCAGGCTTTGGGTCTAGCCAAGGACCCTTATAAACGTGGCGCACCACGGAGGCATTCCGCGGAACTATCCTTAGCTTAGTTTTTATGTTTTCTAGTTTAGTTTTAATTTGAAAAAATAAAACACACTCGGGATGCTGAAGGATAACAAGGGAACTTGAACCAGCACCCCATGCACGAAAACAGGGCCACCCGACAAATTTTTCTTCATTACAGCAAGTTCAGCACGGGGCCATGCTCGCCCAACACGGCCCGTGCCCAACCATCTGCAGAAAATGCCCAGTTCAGGTACCTGGACACGGGGCGTGCTCACTGAACACGCCCCCGTGCCCAGGCTTCTGTTTCTTTTTGACAATTTCTGTTACTGGCGATCTAAACACGGGGCCGTGCCCGGACACCACGGGGCCGTGTCTAGACGCCCAGTAACACAAATTTTTGCTTTTTCACACCTTTTTACCCATTCAATCAACCTAAAAACTTATTTTTGGGACACATTAAGGACAATGTGTAATTTAAGTGTGGGGGGATGCTAAAACCTTGAATCTTGCAAGTCCTAAATACAAGCCTTACACAAAACTCTATTGGAACCGCTAATCACCCCAAATTTTTTCAAAAATTTTTTCATTTTTTTTACTTGTCTAGGTTTAATTTGGGAATTTCAAGTTCTAAAAAGGTTATATTTTTACAAATTTACAACCGATAGCGTCGTGATAAAAAGAACCAACATAAGAAAATTATAAAACGGCATGACAAGCTTAGTTAAAATTTGATTATATATACTTGATCACATAAAAACCTATTCCCACAAAAAGTGAGTTTTGAGCCTTTATTGAGCATACAAATACATATCTTTAAACAAATTGCTCATTTTTCGTTTCTTGTGTGAATAGCCGCTTGGTTCTTACGACTCTAGAACTTGCCACGACAATACATTCCCGGTCCTTACCAACTTAAACCCGAGTAAGTAAATGATGGAGGCATTAGGACTAACTTTTTTTATTTGTACACCATTATTTTTATTTTTTTACCACCTACCCAAAATCCCCCTAGTTAACCCCTTTGAGCCTAAACCTTTTCATTTCTTAACCCAAAAACAAACACCCTTTTACCCACCAAAACCTTTTTATTTTTAACCCTTTTGTTTTAGTAACAAGCTCGGATTCTCTTATAACTTTCAAAAAAAAATGATGATGATGATGAAGCAAAAAAGAAATAAACAAACAAGTTTATCAAAAATAACTTTGTTTGAATAATGGCTTCATCAAAATAAAAATTTCAAAAAAATAAAAAGTCTTACGAGAACCGACGCCTTTTACGCCTTTCACCCTTTTACTAACCACTAACCCAACCACCTACCTTTAACCCAAGCCTTACCCTTCACCCCAAAAGTCCTCTTGATATTTACAAAGGTGTATAGTTAAAAAGGAGGAGGATTGATTGCTTGGCAAGCCTATGGTAGGAGTAAGTTCCATGCCGCTCTCGAGTGATCCACTAAAATACATCTTCGGCCGAGTGTTGAGTGATCACCGTGAGGTATGTGAACTTGTATATAAGTGGAATTTTAAAAAGGCATGTTATGCCCTAATAAGTAATTTATCTTATGTAATGTTTTAAATAAATCATGACGAATAGGATTGTAAATAAATAAAATTAAAACTTAATAAAGAATCTTGGAAATCCCGACACTCTATGACAAGCCCAAAAAACCTTCTCTTCTACCCATTCCATTTGGGAGTGTAAAGCCACATTATAAAGAGTTTTGCTTAAGGACAAGCAAAGATTCAAGTGTGGTGGTATTTGATGTGCACAAAATGCAACATATAAATTACATCAATTGTGGCATAAAACTAACCTTTTTTTAGTACTAATGTTGGAAAAAGTGTGTTTTTGTCTTCCTCTTGTATTTTCAGGATTAAATAAGCTCAAATGAACAAAAGAAGCAAAAAGGCAGCTAAATCTAACATAAATTCAAGAAAAGGAACAAACGTGGCATGTCCGGCCTCCCCAACAGCATCTTCCCAAGCAAAACAAGAGAACAGAAGGCTGAACACGCCCCGTGCTCAATGAGCACGGGGGCGTGCCCAAGTGTCAGCAGAAAAGGCAAAGTTGTAGAAGCTTCTATCACCCACCACGGGGGCGTGCCCAGTGGACACGGGGCCGTGGATTCGCAGAATCTGGGGAAATCTTGATAGTACAGATACGCTTCTGCACACGTGGGCGTGCCCAACGGACACGGGGGCGTGGTCAACTAATGCAGACAAACTGCAGTTAATGAAGAAAGAGAAGGAAGGTGGACACGGGGCCGTGCCCGAGCCTCTGTTCTGCCTATAAATAGGGGTGCTTGGCTCATTTGCAAACCATCCCTTGGCACTCCACCTCTCTCACACTTCACCCACCACCCACCACTATCACAACACCATCATCCACCACCATCATCCATCATCCATCATAGAGTGTGTGAGTCGTCTCGGGATCCAAGATTGATCGTAAGAGTTCTTGACAATCAAAGGCCATGTTTTCCTAAGTCTCTTACATCACTTGGTGAAGACAAGTGTCTAGTGTAATACTTTATATTTTTAATCTTTTCGCACTTTTTATTTGGTTATGTATTAATGACTTTAATAACTAGTTTCTTATGTTGAAGGTGATTCTTCCTTATCGTTTGTCCGTGGTGTCTTGGCATTATTTTACTGTCTATATAAAATAAAAGATTTTCACCATTCATATCTCCACGGTCTATATGGAGATATGTTGGCTACCTGGTCGGGGGTTAAGGGAACGGTTTGGTAAGAGTCTTGCCTTGTTCAGTGTATAGATCCTGTAAGGACCTTGGTCAAATTTAGTAGGACCTCCTTCAATACCCACCGGTATTGGATGCGGGGGTCCAAACTCTTTGATCCCCTCATATGTAAGCTACTATTAATACTTTAACCCGGCTACTTAGGACTGTATCCCTGCTTAGCCGAGGGTAACGTTACCTTCAAAAGAGGGGCCTACCATAATATGCATTAATAACTTAATTAATTATCTTTCAATAATCCGACCCTTTAGGATTGTATCCTTGCTGACTCAAACTACTGGGTTGAGGGTAACGTCACCTTCAAAAGAGGGGCCTACTACAATAACTAAGATAATCTCTTAAAAAGTGTAAAAGTGCGGAAATAATCAAAGGTTACACTAAACACGAGTCGGATCCAAGTGATTCATCTTGTCTATCTGTTTTATTTTTATTTTATTTTTCAGCATTTTAGTTAGTTTTATTTTTCTTATTTAAAAACATTTTTTCTAACTTTTTGATTTGATTAGACGTTGAGGATAAACCGGTACTAAAAGCTCTTGTGTCCTTGGACGACCTCGGTATCTTGCCAACACTATACTACGCTCACGATGGGTGCACTTGCCCATATGTGTGTTTGGTGTTAGTAAAATATCGTGTTTTATAAATTTAAAACTTGACTAACGTGTAAAAAGGGCTTAAAATATACTTAAATATATATCACACCACACGCGCATCAAAAAGCATGCTCTTACATGGTGGAACGGTGTGATGCGTGATAGGGGTGCTGATGTGGCGATGGCACAAACCTGGGAAGAGCTTCGAGCTCTCATGATGAAAGAGTTCTGTCCCCGTCACGAGATTCGAGCTTTGGTGTGACACCCGGCTCTTCAGGCCGTACCGTACAATTGTAATACGTATTGTGAATAGGTAACAGGGCTATAGTTGTTTGGTTATGGTATGTATACGTGAAATTTAATGTGTTGGTAAAATTAAACCTCGATAAAATTATGTTGGCAATGGTAAGATAAACGCTTATCGCGTAACGGTTAAAATGCGAAACGAACATCGGTGACCACCTGATCAGTGTTAAAATCTTAAAAATAGTCTGTTATGATTAGAATAATAAGTTTAATCATATTCATGAGGAAAGATAAATTAAAACGCTAAGAAATTCTATTTTCAAGTTTAAGCGCGTACCGCGCGATATAGCGCATGTACCGACAAAATACTGTCAACACAGCCCGTCAAGCCAAATGAAAATCATTTTAGCAATAATTTGATAAGTTTTTTCTTATAGAATGATGAAAATAAATAAAATCGCTTAAATTCCTATTTTTGCGATTTTAAGCGCGTACCGCGCAGCACAGCGCGCATACTACCAAATACCGGCAACATAGTCAGTCCAGGAAAATAAAATATTGTCCCATAATATTTTGGCAGGTTTATTTTTATAGAGCGCTAAAAAAATTAAAACTCACTAAAAACGGGTTTAAAATGCTAGATAAAATACTCGGTAATCAGTAAAACACCTGTTTTTGCACTAATATACATATAATATGTGTATGTATATATAAATGTGTGTGAGAGGGGGGTATGTGGTGGCACATATGGCTGCCCACATTCTCTTGATTCTTGTAAATGGGACACTTGTAACATCTTAAAAAAAAGAGGTGATGATTATACTTGAACATGCTTCCAATAGATGAATGATCATGAATAATTTGAAGGATTATTGTGTTATGTATAATATTTGTAAGAATATTATGCTAGTGAATATTTGAGCATGATTAGATAATAAATAATGTTGATGATGTTGTATGAGTGCATTAGATGCACATATGTGGGCATGCATGTTAATATGAAAGCATGAAATGATCATTGGAGCATGATTTGATAAAAATTAATTTTGATCAGATTATAAACACTAAAATGAAGTTATTTTAAAGTGTTTAGTGACTTATAACTTTGTCATAATGTTTGCTAGCTTTGCATGTTGTACATAGTGCATTAAAAGTTGTAAAATACGTAAAATCGCATGATTTATGTCTTATATAAAAACTGCACTAATCTGATTATAACCAATATTTTAATCAGTAAATAACATGTATTGTGTTAAAATATCAAATCATTTCGAGTTGGGATGGTTACGGTAACGTTTAACACAAAACTATGCGATAAAACGGTCAAAATCGGCTTTTCGGGTGATTTTTGTAAAACTGATTTAGATCAGTAAATAAACTGATGTTTTTAGTTTAAAAATAAGTATTTTAACTAATTTTAAGTTTACTTGGTGTTTGGTTAGTCATATGTAACTTCCGACGGCCGAAAACGTTACCGAATCGCTAAAATACGCATTTTTCTAAGTAAAATAGTATGGGTAAATGTTGGGTAAACCTTATGTGTTAAAATGTGTTATGTGATTTAAACACAAGAATGTGAAAATATGTTAAGTTTTAACATGATTTTTAAAGATTTGGATTATGCATGTATATTTTAGCGTTTTCTGCGGTAGAAACGGTAGAAATCGCGTTAAAAGTGAAACTTGTTTGTCGAGCATGAAATTTGTTACATATGAGATCTTTTATGTATAATTGCTTTAAAATGACAAAAATAGATAAGTTATCAATATTTCGCGTGCTTCGGTGTTAAATTATATGAACAATTATGAATATATTACGACGCGTAA
Source organism: Helianthus tuberosus (assembly GCA_030545235.1). NCBI lineage: Eukaryota > Viridiplantae > Streptophyta > Magnoliopsida > Asterales > Asteraceae > Helianthus > Helianthus tuberosus. The sequence goes on along the minus strand of JARYGA010040146.1, from coordinate 2,168 downwards.
ATCGTAGATATATTGCGTATAAACGGGAGAGTTAACGGGTTTACACAATAATGGTCACCAATAAAAATCGTTCAAGTCTCAAAATCATAAAAATATATATATATGGACTCATATATATAATAACGTGCCAACATAATCAAAAATAATAACTTTTCTAGAAAATCTCAAGGTCATGTGATAATTCTAAGAAATAGAGAAACTTAGGATTTATGTGATGTTTATATTGATTTAAAATCGTTCCTATATATATATATATATATATAATAGGATGTGTGGAAATAAAATCTCTGGGATTGCGCTATTTAAAATACGCACCCAAAGGTGAGTGTCATTAAACCCCTCTTTTACTGTTTTGTATATATTTTGGGGGTGGAACACGTCGTTAAAAGGGTTTAATAATGTTTTCTAAATAAAACATACCTTTCAATATAAAATATATATTTTCCCTGAAAATATATGAATTTGATAAGTTATACGTTTCGAAGTAAAACGTTTTTGATGAATGAATATTATATGTGCGGTATTTCTTAAGTGAAACGAGACCGTACGAATTGGGGATGAATTCCGGACTGAGTCTCAACATTTGAGTGACAGGGGAATTCGTAAATTGTAGTATATTAAATTGTCATATTAGTAAGATATATATATTGTACGTGAGGCAGACATCATATTGTTCTTCGAGAAAGAACCCTGCGCCCATGATGTCGTTTAATCAGTTAAGTAATGTACGCGAGGAATTGTTGGTAGATCTATCGGGTTGACAACCCCGTCATGACCGGTCACCCCGTGTCAATGTCAAACAAAGAATTATTATTCTTTTTATTATCTAGCATTGATTATCCCTGCATGGTTAATATATAGTTCGTATCGTCTAGCTAACATACGAGTCTGAAAATTGACGCAATAATTTAATATACAAAACCTGGGCAATATTACTATTGTCGGAGTAATGAACCGACGGAGGGCCCATGGATTTTTAATAAGAAAGTAAAATGGACTTTCTAAGAGTTAAATGGATGTTTTAAATAAACACCTAAACAGAAAGTTTTCCTTGGAATAAATTCTGTTAGTAAACGAATAAGTGAACTCACCTTCCTTTGTGTTGACACTTGATTTTAACGTGTTCTACAGGTACTTGAGTTCGGCTTCGGGAAAATCATGGCGTATCTTGTGTTTGATGATGCATGTTGTTATGTTTAATTATGTTGGACAACTTTTAAACTACCTGGGACGTTTGTAATAAGATCCGTGAGGGTCATAACAACTTAACTTATGTGGTTGTGTCATGACTTTTAAAATATAATGTTTAATATCTATGTTTTAAAATATGTCAAAATGTCCAACAAAAGAGTGCATCGTCCGAAAAGGTATAAATGGGCACCAACTTCCATCTCCACTACGTTTAAATATTCCGCTGCAACGTTTTTGGGGTGTGACAGAGGTATCAGAGCCATTAGTTGTTAGCGAACTAGATGTTTTCACGGAAAACACTAGACTTCAACCAGAGAATTTTGAAATAAAAAATCTAAAATTCTCGAAGCCAAGATTTTTAAATAAACATAGAAAATATTTTATCATGTGTGAAAACTATTATGTGTTTTATGTGCATACGTGATTTTCTGTTTATTTTGAGCCTTATGTGTTACTATTCATGTTGATCACACACTTACTTGTACGGTTATATATGTGTCACAGATGTTGCACGAACACGAGGTCATCGAGATCCACGACTCAGATTACGAGCCAGATTTTGAGACTTCACCCAGACCTATGCTGCGAGAGACACCCATCACGGCTCCACGGGACGAAATTTCCTAAAGTAGGGGAGACTGTGACACCTGTGCCTCTGCGACCATCAAACAAATACCAAACCAATGAAATATTGTATTTCATACTTGGGATTTGTATAAATATGTGTATCTTTTGCACATATCGATTCTTGTTCGATTTCAAGCTTTAAATCGCTTTCTGGAAGGTTAAACGCGCACTGATGCGCAAATATAACCAGTTTAATGCAAAGAACACTCCGGAATAGTGAAATAGGCTTAACATACCTTAAATAACCTTTACATAACTTAGAAATAAGTTTTGGAGGGTTTGGTGTGGCGAAATCAAGTTTATTCGCTTACAGGGACTAATTTCGACAAACTACGAAAGTATGCCGATTT
>JARYGA010040145.1:0-45760 GCA_030545235.1 Helianthus tuberosus | reverse complement strand
ACTTTCATGCTTTCCTGTTTTCACATCATATACTTGCTATGTTCATTAGTACATTTATAGTACATGATTTCATGGTGTTTTATGCTTTGTATGATGACTTTGCATACTTAGTACATTGTTTTACATGACTTTTCTACTTTGTATGATGACTTTGCATACTTAGTACATTGTTTTATACTGCATCTCTGTTGCATATGTTCCAGTAACATATGGACACATTGTTTTACAGCTCTACCCTGTATGTTTACTCTAGCATACTAGGTACATTATCTTCATAAAACATGCTTACAATTTGGTATGACATTTGGTTTGTTTAAACTATACTATACATTCATTAACACCGATCATGCCGCTCGGTAGTAGGTAGTGGTACCATAGGACTTGACAAATCCCGTTCCGGACATCCCAGGGAAAGGGGATGAAAGGAATGACCGAATCCGAATACATATTCTCTTGATAACTCACTTTTACATAGTTATCCGTCTGTCTCAAGGCTTGGATGTATGAATTTTCACAATACCGCATAAATGTTCATATTCAGTATAGCATGCATATATCTTACAAAACATAACTTTGATTTAAACCAAGTTTTACTTCAATACTTTGTTTTGTACATTTTTACTTATGGTTTAAGTAGTCTAAATTTTACTTACCATACATATCATTTTGGTTATACATTACTTGACTACTTTTGGACTATCAACATTTGACATGGTTTATACAAGGACTTTTGACTATTGGTTTAAGCATAGACATCTTACATTGTTTGGTTTGGTTTGATTAAGTGATTAAGTAACGATGCGTGTGTATATAATACAAGCATGGTGGATACGCCGCTGGTACTTCCTATATATAAGTGTTTGTATGGTATTACATATCGTAGCGTTATTTGAATCATTTCAGTTTGAGACATATAACATTTTATACAAATAACATACTTTTCACAATTCATTGTTTTACAAACAACTTAACTTATACAAACTCATTTTACATGGTTATTCATTTAATCATGCATTATTCTCTTATTTATACGTATCATCTGAACTTATTGTTTTCAAATGTTTTACAAAGACAAAGCAAATTACAAGGTTCATGACTAAACATTTTCTCAAACATAAGTCATGAAACCTATTTTCACAAAACCTATGTATCTCACAGGCATTTTTATGCTGACGTACCTATTTTCACATGTGTTTTTCAGGAGCTGTTGCATAAGATGATCAAGATACACATAGGCAGACTTGGGCTTTAGTGACAATAAAAGATGCAAGACTAGTTAATTATATTGTATTTCCTTGTTTGTTAAGACATTGTAACACTTTTAATCAATAAAACGAAACTTCAATTGCCATGGATTTGAAACAATTAATTCTGTTACAACACTCCCCGATGTTTCCGCCGCGATTTGTTGTTTTACGCGGTCGGGGTGTGACACTATAGGACTAGACACCCCATTCCTATTGTATGGAATGTCAGAAACCGAATTTTAACCAAATAGAATTTGCCTTAGTAGTATTTCTATAGTCTCTAAAGTGTAGTTTGATGCACTAAGGTTTGAATGTATTGCTAAATCGCGATTTATGGTATATTTCGATATACTACCAACGTGATACTGTTTGCTAAGGCAAAATTTGATATGCTATTATTTACTAAAGTATAATTTGATATACTATGTACAAATCCAACATATATTTTGTTATTTATTAAAACATAGTTGATATGTTATTTACAAAACCTAAGTATACTTATGATATACTTTCGAAAACTATTATTTTAACAACTAAAGTATATTTGATATACTATTTGTTTAACTGTTTTGAAACTAAAATATATTTTAATATATTACTTATCCGACTTTCCTAAAACCGAGGTATATTTTTATGTATACTACAACTTTTATATCAATGCAAAGTGTTCTAGAAACCAAACTTTTATCAAGGATTCATGGCTACTTTAATAAACATATAATCTTTTCTTATATGATCCAAAGCCATGAATCTAATTCACAAAACCTATGTTACTCACAGGCATTTTTATGCTGACGTATTTACTTTCACATATGTTTCAGCTTTTATTTCGTGACGACTGTTGATTGCTTTACATAGGATGGACATGGGACTTAGTAATTATAAAAACATGAACGGCAATTGTACTGTTTGTTGATTAAATTCCAAGACAATGTAACTTTTTATGTAATAAAACAATATTCTAAATTCCATGTGTTGTGAAACAATGATTCTGTTACAACACTCCCCGACGTTTCCGCCACGATTTGTTGTTTTACGTGGTCGGGGTGTGACAGAAGAGTTGGTATCAGAGCTCATGGTTATAGGGAATTAGGTTATTAGCAAAATTTTGACCTAGACTATAACCTTCCTAGGACCCTAACACAAGTTACCTTGTGTTTAGATCTTAAAACAATACTATCACCTATCCTTTGGTGATTACCAAAACAAGTACACAAATCTCAATTCCATTTGAAAATCGATCATCTTTCCTTAGATGATTAGTTTTTAGGCTTTACGCCTTTAAAATTTTCAAATCTCATCAAAGTTTGAGTCTTAATAATGTGAACACGTGCAATCCGGAAGGGTGGGTGCCTGTACCCTGAGTTTTCTGTCTAAGGCTAGAGTGTTCATACAAATCCACATAATCGGACCCGTCACTCTTACCTGGGAACTCTTGGGGTGAGTGTCCACTTATAGGCTAAAGCATGTCTTCATTATGCATTATGTAGACCTATTTACTTTGATTAGTCACTGTGTTGTTTGTTTGTTTTAAGTAACGAACAAATGACCACCTTCCTTCGTTTTGTCAATGTTTTCAATACTCCTTTTGATTGTTCTATGTCAATCTCACACATTTCCTTGTGTTCCTTTTCTTTTAGATGCCTCCTCGACATGATCAAACTCAAGACGCCGCAATGGCAACCTTGATCACTCAGCAAATCGCTGCTGTACTCCCGAACCTAGTTACCCAGTTAAACCAAGCAAACAACAACAACAATGCACCTGTTCCATGCAATTTCAAGACATTTAACTCTGCTAAACCTTTGAAGTTTTCTGGGACTCAAGGAGCAACCGCGCTCCTGCAATGGTTTGAAAGTTTGGAGAGCACATTCAGGCATGTGCAATGTCCGAATAAGCGTAAGGTTGAGTTTGCATCAAGTGTGTTTGAGAAGCGTGCTCTTACATGGTGGAACGGGGTGATGCGTGATAGGGGTGCCGATGTGGTACTAGCTCAAACTTGGGAGGAGCTTCGAGCTCTAATGATGAAGGAGTTATGTCCTCGTCATGAGCTTAGAGCGTTGGAAAGAGAATTCGACGATTTAAAGAAAGATAGTGGTGAACATCGAGCCTACACTGATCGTTATGAAGAGCTGAGCCTAATATGTCCTGCTACGGTTATGCCTGTGGAGAAGGCGATTGAAAAGTACGTTGATGGTCTTCCTGACCTAGTTCAGGATATTGTTACTGGTAGCAATCCTACTACCTTCAGACAGGCCATTGAATTGTCTGCTACCCTGACTGAATCCCAGATCAGGAAAGGTAAGCTTTTTCGAAAGGGCGACCCGAAACCATCTGACAAATCTGCACAAGAAGAACCAAAGGATTAACAGGCCGAGACATCCAAGAAGAAGAAGAAGCGCAAGGCTTCACAAAACTGCGCAATAACTGCTCAGAATAATCAGGTTGCACCAAATCAGTCAGCACAACCTCGTACAAAGAAAAACTATGTTGGTACTGCACCTTTGTGCAACAAATGCAACCGTCATCATCTGGAGCAAGTACAGTGTCACAAATGTACCCACTGTGGGCGATTGGGACATTTGGTCAATACCTGCTGTTATGCAATCCAAGCTGCTGCAAATCCTGCTATTGCTCAAGCACAGTTCCCACCTGGGTCGTGTTATAACTGTGGTGACCTTACTCACTACCGAAACAATTGCCCAAGACTTGTTAACGCAAATCCAGCGCGTGGACGAGTGTTCAACATAAACGAGGCAAATGCGAACGACAATGTAGCAGTGAACAATTAGTCTTTGGTATTTCTTTGTTTGTTATCCTTTGACGTTTGGAACAAATCACCTGTAATATATAAATAAAATTTGTTGTTTCAATTATATCTTACGAAACTGTTATGTTTGTGTGTTTTTGATACAACCCTACGACACCGACACCAAGGAACCATATTCCTTACAAAACAAACTACTCGTGTGATTCTTTCATTTTATGATCACTCGTGATCTCCCCAAAAATCCTAAGTACTCGTCTCTCTTAAGAAACAAAGTACAAGGTACAAGTTACAAATTCTTAAACAGATACTTAAAATACCATTTCAAATCTTTGATTTGATATCTAAAGGTACTTTCATGAGTCCTTAAGTGGATTCATTGCGTGCTCTAATACAAATGTTACAATACGACCAAGACAAAGCCAAATCCTTATAAGATCTTCCTATCTTCATAGTTAGATTCTTGGGGATGTTTTGAGTACCAATGGAAGTCCTCGATTGGATTTCTGGCGTACTTTAAATGCATTAATTCAAGTTAATGAACGAGCTAATAACTAAGTTAACAACTATGCGATTATGTGATTATGTGTGGTTCTAAAGCTAACTATCTAAGTCCTAGTAGAATCTTCCGTATTTTCATATGTTAGATTCTCAGAAGGATACTCAAAGTACTATCTTAAATTCCTTAAGGGGCTTTTCTATGCAAATAGTAAGAACCTTGGATTCCAAAGTGCTATTTCAAAACGATTATTCGATTCAATAAAAAGACCCATTAGTGGTCTATTTAAAGAGATTGTACGACGGTCTAGTTAAGAAGATCATGTGTTGATCTGGTTAAGAAGATCGTTCGTTGATCTAGTTAAAAAGATCCTTTGATGGTCTAGTCAAGTCACTTCATGTTTATTCAATTGATCTTTCCCCTACGCATTATGAAATGAACTGTGCAGACTGTGCAAGAAATTACGTAATTATGGACGCATACATAATTATGGAATTCAGTGCACAGAAACCACAGCAAGTTTTATCATGTGTTAAGACCTATAGTGATAGGAATAACGAAACGGAAACAATGTAGAAAGGAGCATGGTGGATACGCCGCTGGTACTTCCTATATATAAGTGTTCCTTATTACATTACGAACGTAGAATTATTTAAGTTACTAGAAGTCCTGGACCTTGACCAATGTTATTCTATCTTACACTCTCCGACTCTGATTTCGAGCGCACATAAGTTTCCTATGATAAGTATTCATAAGGAACGTTCTTATGTCCATAGTTCGACACTCCATGTTTTGTTACTACAAGGACTTCACTTTGATGGTTAACAATTTCGCTAAGAATCCAATCATGGCCCAGAGTTTTACTTAGGGTTTGAGGAATTCATTCAAAAGCAAAACCATCACAGTTGTCTTCACAAGTTTCCTCTAAAATTAAATTTCGGGACGAAATTTCCTAAAGTAGGGGAGACTGTGACACCTGTGTCACTTCAACCATCAAACAAATACCAAACCAATGAAATATTGTATTTCATACTTGGGATTTGTATAAATATGTGTATCGTTTGCACATATCAATTCTTGTTCGATTTCGAGCTTTAAATCGCTTTCTGGAAGGTTATACGTGATCTAATGCTTAAATATAACCAGTTTAATGCAACAAACATTCCGGAACAGTGACATAGTCTTAACATACCTCAAATACCCTTTACATAGCTTAGAAATAAGTTTCGAAGGATTCGGTATGGCAAAAACATGTTTATACGAACTTTAGAACTATTTACGACAAAACTGCGAAACGTTGGTGACCGCCCGGATAATATTTAAATCCCAAAAATATTCTATTATGATTAAAATTTTATTTTTAATCATGTTCGTGTTGAAAAATAAATTGAAACGCCTAAAAACGTTACCTTTCAAGTTTAAAGCGTGTACCGCGTGTTACTACGCAACACAGTGCTTATACTGTAAAACACGGACAACGCAGCCAGTCTCGGCAACTGAAATTTATTTCAGCAATATTTTGGCGAGTTTATTTTTATAGAATAATAAAAATAATTTAGAACGCCATAAACCGGGATTTAAACGCTAGATAAAATACCCGGCATCCAGTTAAATACCTGTTTTTATATATATTACCATCAAAATTACACATGGACCCCCTCCCCCTTTCAAATTTATGGTCACATATATGGGGACCCCACCAAAATTTTGCTAGATCTTGCAAATATCATAATTGATCTTGTTTGGACAAGTGTTGTAGCATGCTTCACTCCATATCCCTTCATATATCTTTTATATCTTTCTAAGATTCTCAACAATCCTTACAAGATCACCCATCACCCAAATCCTTCACTCTCTCTCTCCCTTGAACCGTAACCCCACCTTCATCACCATCTTCATCTTTTGCAACTTTGTTCTTCAAGATCCAACTCCATTTCAAGCTAAATTCAAGTTGGTGTGAAGATCCAAAGGTGTTTTCAAGGTGCTTTCAAGTGATTTCAAGCTCCATATCATCAAAACCTCTTCCAACAACTTACTTGAATCTTGAAGGTATAACATTTATGTTTAAATCATACTCTTGATTCTTGGTTGTTCTTGATGATTTGAAGTTTCTCTTGAATCTTGGAATTTTCACAAACTTGAAATCTAAAATGAAAAGGGTCTTGATACAAATAAAAATGGTGATGTTTATGTATGTATATAACCATACATATATGTATGGGTGTATGAGTTTTGAAGTTTGATTTCTTGATAAATACTTGTTTAAGTTGTTGCTTGTTCTTGAATGATAGTTAAAATGCAAGTGTTTAATGATCTAAGCATGATATGATAAATGTTCAAATACACCAGCAAATAAACTTAAATAAGTTACATTTTGGATGCATTTAGTTCATGTAAAATGATGATGCTATGATAGTATGCTTTAGGCACTTGTACATGAGAATACATGTTGATTTAAAGCTCAAGAAATGATAAAAAGTGATTGTATGACAAAAATGTTTTAGATCAGATTATAAACACTAAAAATAACATTATTTGGTGTATTATAATGGCATGAAACTTTGACATAGGGTTGATAGCTTTGCATGTTATACATATAGCTTAAAAAGTGGCAAAATATGTGAAATTTGCACGATTTATGTGCTTTATGTGAGACCTGCGCTATCATGAGTATAACCACTATTTTATTCAGTAAATAACATGGGTTATGTTAAAATATCAAGTCGTTTAGATGTGGGATGGTTCGGGTAACGTTTGATGCAAAACTATGCGGTAAAACGGTTAAAAATCGGCTTTTCGGAGGATTTTTTATAAAACTGTTTTATATCAGTAAGTAAACTGATATTTTTGATATAAAAATAAGTATTTTAACTTATATTAAGTTTACTCGGTGTTTGGTTAGTCATACGTGACTTCCGGCGCCCAAAAACGTTACCGAATCGCTAAAATACGTGTTTTTCAACATACACTATAATGGGTTGTTCATGGTTAAATTTTATGTGTTACAATTTGTTATGTGTTTCATAATATGTGTATGATGACATGTTAATACTTGACAAGATTATGTGTATTACGCTATTATTAGTATGTTACATTTAAGTATATATTACGACGCACAAATTGTAGATATATTGCTTATAACATGATGAGGGTCACCAATAAAATCGTTCAAGTCGCAAAGTTATTAAAATATGTATATGAACGCATATATACATAAATACACCAATATAATAAAAAATAATAACTTTTCGAGAAGATCTCAAAGTTATGTGAAAATTCTAAGTATCGGAGAAACTTATGTATTTTTATGGGTTTTTTATTATTAAATCGTTCTTATTTAATTTAGGACGAATAAACAATTTGAGTGATTGTGTTAACATATAAAAACGCACCCAAAGGTGAGTACATAGTCCACTCTTTTACGTTTTCAAATGTTTTGGGGTGATTCATATGTGCCTATTCACTATTTTCATGTTTTCGACTATATGATTACACATGCATAAGTACTATCTTTTGACGAATTGAACTATTATCCAAGGCTTAAACACTAATTTCCAAAGTTTGTTAGAACTAATTGTTCATTTATACTGTTAATTATACATTCATTAACAATGATCAAGCCGATTGGTAGTACGATATAGCGCTATAGGACTAGACACCCCATTCCTGCTGTATGGAATGTCAGAAACCGAATTTTAACCAAATAGAATTTGCCTTAGTGGTATTTCTATAGTCTCTAAAGTGTAGTTTGATGCACTAAGGTTTAAATGTATTGCTAAATCGCGATTTATGGTATATTTCGATATACTACCAACGTGATATTGTTTGCTAAGGCATAATTTGATATGCTATTATTTACTAAAGTATAATTTGATATACTATGTACAAATCCAACATATATTTTGTTGTTTACTAAAACATAGTTGATATGTTATTTACAAAACCAAAGTATACTTATGATATACTATCGAAAACTATTATTTTAACAACTAAAGTATATTTGATATACTATCTGTTTAACTGTTTTGAAACTAAAATATATTTTAATATATTACTTATCCGACTTTCCTAAAACCAAGGTATATTTTTATGTATAGTACAAGTTTTATATCAATGCAAAGTGTTCTAGAAACCAAACTTTTATCAAGGATTCATGGCTACTTTTATAAACATATAATCTTTTCTTATATGATCCAAAGCCATGAATCTAATTCACAAAACCAATGTTACTCACAGGAATTTTTATGCTGAATTATTTACTTTCACATATGTTTCAGGTTTTATTTCATGACGACTGTTGATTGCTTTACATAGGATGGACATGGGACTTAGTAATTATAAAAACATGAACGGCAATTGTACTGTTTGTTGATCAAATTCCAAGACAATGTAACTTTTTATGTAATAAAACAATATTCTAAATTCCATGTGTTGTGAAACAATGATTCTGTTACAACACTCCCCGACGTTTCCGCCACGATTTGTTGTTTTACGTAGTCGGGGTGTGACAAGGATCTCCGCAGCTATCGCCCAATACGAGGCGAACCGCACCGAACAAAGTGGAGGACCCAGCAATGCTAGACGTAATGGACAGGGAGATACATCTGGAGGAAACACAGCTCAAGGCTGCACCTTCAAGCAGTTTCTCGACTGCAAGCAACGGAATTACGACGGCACTAGAGGTGCAGTGCCTTTTGTACGCTGGACGGAGAAGACCGATTCCAATATCCGTATGAGCAAGTGTACCACGGATCAGCAAGTCACTTTTGTTACTCGGTTATTCGTTGATGAGGCTTTGACTTGGTGGAATTTGCAAGTCCAAACTCTGGGTGATGATGCTGCGTATGGCATGACGTGGGATGAGCTAAAGGAACGAATGAGAGAGAAGTATTGCTCTCGTGCTGAACTCCAAAGGTTGGAGACTGAGTTCTGGCACTTGACCATGGAAGATGCAGACATTACTTGTTATACCCGAAGGTTCCACGATTTTTCAAGAGTGATCCCCTACATGGTGTGTCACACCCCCCATAATCCACATGCGGAGTATCGCCGCTGGAGGCGTGACATGACCAGGATCAAGCCACCAATCATATTGAAAAATGTATTTAAGATAGATAAAATCCAACCACGCAATATATTTGGTGTTTAAAAACTAGTTAACCAAGTTCAATTTAAACAGCGGAAGCATAAAACGTAAAACCAAAACATAAGTTCAATAAGTTTATAAAGTTTTAATGTTTAGCATGGCACACCACTGTCCATGCCCCACAACGATCACGTATCCTCGTGCAAGCTCCATAAATACCTAACGACCTGCAAGGCATGTAACAAGGAGTCAACAACAAAGTTGAGCGAGTTCACAGTTGGTTGTTTAGTTTTAAAGTTTGTTTTGAAAACCATAAGTTGTTTCGTAAACCATGGGTTAACCAGTATCTTTGTTTTTCCCCAAACCATATCCATAATTAGTGGGGGCTTCCCCATGTGAACCACTAGACCGTTACCATATCGACTACTGACGAAAGTAAGTTGTGCCCTAAGTCAATGTCTATCATCATTGACTGTTTGCCATGATCCATTAGTACACGCCCGTCCTACCAGCATGGTGTGAGGTTTGTCAAATCTAATAGCGCTATTAACTAATGACCCGCTCGCCATCGGCCTCGACGATTAAGTCAATATAAAATGAGGGACTTAATGATAGAGTTTTGTCTAGTAAGTTTAAGGTTGTTGTCCTACCCAAGGAGGACGAACGTATGTATTCTACCCAAGGAGAATATGCAGTATTAATATTGGCATCCTACCCATGGAGGATGGCGGTACATATCCTACCCAAGGAGGATATGTAGGTTCCGTTTTAATTCTTTAACCCATTCCCAACCACTGGGAATCCCATGCCTTAGAAAGTGTGTGAACTCACCTTGGGTTGCTCAGTTGAACTCTATAAAATAGCTAACCATCGGTGTTGGTCAATCACGTCCTAGTATGATTACCACTTAGTTTATTAGTGACTTCAAATAAGCACGAAGTTCCTACACGCATCTACCAAATAACATGCACTTACTTTAACAGTTCACGCCCATATAAACTTCCCATCTATTACCATTCAAAAGCAAGCATACTATATTGCACATAACACTTTCATTGACATTTAACATGTTAGATCCTTCTTAGATAACATACCCGACATTTAGACACGCAAATTACTACTTATGTCGTTTCAGCTTTAACATCCGAAACTGGGCTGTTTTCGGGCATTTGAATAAAATAGTAAACTTAATCCAAAAATTCCCAATTTTTTACAGAATGTTTTAAACGATCCAGATATTATTGTGTAATAATATCAGGATCCAATTCATTACCAATATTTTATAAAAAATCATTTACCGGACTGCATTCAGATTCATCACTTTCTGACTGCAGTCTACGGAATAATTCATTTAAAATTCATCATAAGTCCGATTGATGAAATTCCAGTTGGACCATTACAAAGACATCAGTGGCCATCTAAAGTACAAATTTCATGAGCTAATTCTACACAGATTTCAAGTTATGACAAAAAACATCACACACATTTTCTGCAGTAAAAACGCAGCTTTTGCTGCTGTACAAAACAGACCTTTAAAAATAGTAAACGACCTCGAAAAAGAATGATTCCAGTGCCATTTGATTCGTTTTTCGAAAACACATAATTGAGACTTCAGAAAATCAATTTTTAGATTTATAACCATCCGTTTAAATCCAACTTACATCCAACTAAAGTTGGCTGTAAATGTTACTCAGCATGCTGTTAAGCGCTTAAACGTTAATAAAACACGCACATACGATCACCATACTTTCTAATAAAGTTCTATATGATGATCAACATCATATTATCAAGAAATCAACAAGTAATCAACAACATATTCACAACAACATCATACTAACAACATTTCATCATATTTCATCTTTATGTTCAAGATTCAAGTCTTTTAGTGTTCTAGTTATAATCAACATACTACATCTTTTAACTATTAAAGTAGAAGTAAACAAGGGTTAATCAAGAACTTACAACTAGCTCAAAGCTAGGGGAGATTATTAGAGAAAATGATGATGAATTTTGGTGTGTAAAAGTAAGTAAGAGAACTCCTTGATGATCCACAAGCTTCAAGCTTCACAAGGCACCTTCTAATACTTGAAATGAACTTGGAAATGGGTTAATGGTGGTTGTAAGTGGTGGTGGTGGTTGCGGCACAAACAAGGCCGGGAGGGGAGAGAGAGAGGTTGAGGGAGTGGGGTGAAGTTGAGTGAAGTGTGAGAATGATGAAGATAGTTACTTAGGGTATTCAACATGATCTTCCATAGATCTTATAAGATCTAATGAAATCAAAGGAAATCACAATATATCTTGTAGGATTTTTAGGGATTTCAAGTGGGGCCATCTCATGACCGTAAGTAGGAAGGGGGGAGGGGGGTCTTGTGTAAGTTTTCACCATATCTAATGTTATCAAATAAAATCCAATGAAAAATCTAAGAAAATCTAGGAAAATCAAATAATATCAAATAATATCATGTAAGATCTTATGGGATTTTAGGGAAATCTTGCAAAGATTGATGTGGGGCCTTCCCCAAAACCGTAAATCCAGGGGGGGGGGGTATGTGTAACTTTGAATGGTAACTTAAATAATAGTTGGAGGTTGAGTGTAATGTCTAGTGTTTTATGTGTATGGCACATTATATAATGTGTTAGGGTGTTCGGGGATCATAACTAGCCAAGAAATAATAAAACAATGTTTCTGGCAAAATTTTGGTGTTCCAGGTAATGTACGGTTGTTCGGTTAGATACCGATTCGTTAAAGTGTCAATTTATTCCGTATAGTATCTTTTATGTAACTTTTTGTGACACTATTAATTCCCAACACTTAGGAAAACATTCAGGACTATTTAGTTAATTTTCTGCATAATCATTAAGCACAATTTAATATTAATTAATCGTACGGATACATGTAATTATGAGGGTTTTCACATTCTCCCCCTGTTAAGAAAATTTCGTCCCGAAATTTAGCACGTGGTTACTGAGGAAGCTAGTTAAGTTGCGTGGTTTCCTGGTTTTCCTGGGGTGTCACATCATCCCCCCGTTGGTTTAGAATTTCATCCTGAAATTCTGCAGTAGCTTCAGCCTAAGTAGTGGTTGCACTTTTCTTAAACAACTGGGGATACTTGAGTTTCATTTGGTCTTTTCGTTCCCAGGTATACTCTGGGCCACGACGGGAGTTCCAACGAAATCGAACAAGAGGTATTCTGGTACGCTTGAGAACCTTAACATCTCGATCACTAATCTCTAATGGTTCCTCAACGAATCGCAGCTGATCGTCGATAGTGAGCTCCTTGAGAGGAACTATGAGGGTCTCATTTGACAGACACTTCTTCAAATTTGACACATGGAAAACATTGTGAACTCCGCTGAGTTCTACCGGTAGATTCAGCTTGTAGGTCACCTTGCCAATTTTCTCAATGATTTCGAAGGGTCCAACATATTGTGGGTTGAGTTTGCCTCGTTTGCCAAAACGAACTACACCTTTCCAAGGTGAGACTTTAAGTAGCACTCGATCCCCAACCTGGAACTCGAGTGGTTTCCTTCGCTTATCAGCATAGCTCTTCTGACGGTCATGAGCTGCCACTATTCGTTGTCGTATCTGAGCAATCCTCTATGTTGTATCTACTACAAGTTCTGGGCTAGTGATTTGACTGTCGCCAACCTCTGCCCAACAAAGAGGTGATCGGCACTTCCGTCCGTGCAATGCCTCGAACGGAGCGACCTGGATACTGGTGTGGTAACTGTTGTTATACGAAAACTCCACTAACAAGAGGTGTTTTTCCCAGCCATTACCAAAGTCGATTACACATGCCCTAAGCATGTCTTCAAGGGTTTGGATGGTGCGTTCAGATTTCCCATCCGTCTGTGGATGATATGCCGTGCTCATGTCTAATCGAGAACCAAAGGACTTGTGCATAGCTTGCCACAATTCAGATGTAAAACGTGAGTCATGATCAGAAATGATGGAGGTTGGCACCCCGTGCCTTGATACTACTTCCTTTAGGTAGACGTCTTCTAGAGTAGAAAACTTATCCGTTTCCTTGATAGCCAGAAAATGTGCAGACTTGGTCAGTCGATCCACGATCACCCAAATGGTATCATTTCCGCGTTGAGATCTAGCCAGGCCAGTAACGAAATCCATGGAAATTTGCTTCCCTTTCCATTTAGGTATCTCTAGTTATTGAAGTAGGCCTGATGTTTTCTGGTATTCGACCTTGACCCTAGCACAAGTCAAGCATTTACTAACGTAGGTTGTTATGTTGGCTTTCATGCTAGGCCACCAATATGTAGTCTTTAAGTCGTGGTACATCTTATCCGAACCAGGATGTACTGAGTAACAAGACTTGTGCGCTTCATCCATAACAAGCTCGCGTAAGTTTTCGTAAAGTGGGACCCAGATGCGCCCTGTTACATAGTAGGTGCCGTCTTCCTTTTGTTCTAGCCGTTTCTTCGATCCTCGCAGGGACTCAGCCCTGATGTTCTCTGCTTTCAACGCTTCAACCTGAGCATCTCGTATCTGGGTAGGAAGACTAGATTGGATGGTAAGTTGTAACGCTCGCACACGTTTAGGTGTAGTATCCTTTCGACTGAGGGCGTCGGCCACAACATTGGCTTTGCCCGGATGGTAATTGATCGCACATTCGTAATCATTCAAGAGCTCGACCCATCGACGTTGTCGCATGTTTAACTCCTTTTGCTTGAAGATATGCTCGAGACTCCTGTGATCGGTATAAATGGTGCACTTGGTACCGTACAGGTAATGTCTCCATATCTTAAGTGCGAAAACAACTGCTCCCAATTCCAAGTCATGCGTAGTGTAGTTCCTTTCGTGAACTTTAAGTTGGCACAATGCGTGCCTACCTTGTCCCATTGCATCAACACACAACGAAGTCCTTGGATGGAAGCGTCGCAATAAACCACAAAATCATCTGTGCCCTCAGGCAATGAGAGGATAGGCACGCTACAAAGTCTATCTTTTAAGTACTGAAAAGCAGATTCCTGTGCATCACCCAAATGATAGGTGACACCCTTCTGAGTTAGCGAGGTGAGAGGTTGCGCAATCTTAGAGAAATCCTTGATGAATCTTCTGTAGTAGGCCGCCAAACCCAAGAATTGGCGGATTTCTGTTGGTGTACGGGCTGCAGGCCAGTTCTTGATCGAGTCTACCTTGGATGGATCAACATGAATCCCATCCTTGTTTACCACGTGGCCTAGAAAGTGGACTTCGCGAAGCCAGAAGTCACATTTCGAAAATTTGGCATACAACTGCTCTGTTCGAAGAAGTTCCAAAATAAGTCGTAGATGTTGCTCGTGTTCTTCCTGACTCTTAGAATAGATCAGAATGTCGTCGATGAAAACAATAACAAACTTATCCAGGTAAGGTTTGCACACTCGATTCATGAGATCCATGAAGACCACAGGTGCGTTTGTTAATCCAAAAGGCATGACCAGGAACTCGTAATGCCCATAACGAGTCCTGAATGCTGTTTTGGAGATGTCCTCATCTCGGACTCTCAGCTGATGATAGCTCGATCTTAAGTCAATCTTAGAGTAGAAGCTCGACCCTTGCAGCTGGTCGAATAGGTCATCAATACGTGGGAGAGGATAACGATTCTTCACGGTCACCTTGTTGAGTTCGTGGTGGTCAATACACATTCTGAAGGTACCGTCTTTCTTCTTCACAAATAACACTGGAGCTCCCCAAGGAGAAGAGCTAGGGCGAATAAAACCCTTGTCCAGGAGCTCTTGTAGTTGCAAGGACAGTTCTTCAAGTTCTGATGGAGCTAGTCGATAAGGTGCACGAGCTATTGGTGCTGCTCCTGGAACTAGCTCGATTTGAAACTCGACTTGTCGATGAGGTGGAAGACCAGGTAATTCCTCAGGAAATACCTCAGGAAAGTCGCGCACAATAGGAATGTCTTCTATCTTCTTTTCCTTCGAAGATGTATCAGAAACGAGGGCTAGAATAGCAGTGTGGCCCTTTTGCAACCACTTCTGGGCCTTAAGGAAAGAGATGATGCCCACAATAGCACCACTCTTGTCGCCATGAATCACGAGGGGTTCTTCACCAGAACGAGGGATGCGGACAATCTTCTCGTTGCAAAGAATTTCCGCTTGCTGATGAGATAAGCAATCCATCCCAATAACAACGTCGAAACTACCCAGAACGATAGGAATAAGATCGATAGAGAAGGTCTGACCAGCTAAGACGAGGTTACAACCCTTAACTATGTGTGTGGCCTCGAGACTTTTACCGTTTGCTAGCTCTACCGTGTGTTTGGTGTTCAAAAGTGTTGGAGTGCGCTTAAGCATTTGACTAACTTTTAAGGACACATAACTAGTATCGGCACCCGAATCTAATAAAACAGTAACAAAGAAATCATCCAGAAGAAACTTACCCATCACAACGTTGGGATCGTTCCTCGCGTCACCTTGACCCAGCATGAAACACGTCCCCTGGAACCATTGCCATCATTGTTACCCCCGTTATTGTTTCCGTTCCCCTGATTATTGTTGTTGTTCTGTTTCTGGTTCAACTGGGGGCAGTTTCTCTTGAAGTGACCTTCAGTACCACACTGATAGCATCCCCAGTTACCCTGCTGTTGCTGCTGCTGCTGATTCTGTGGAGCTTGTGGCTGCTATTGACGATTCTGATTCGCAGGACGTGAGCTCCTGCAATCCTTGGCTTCATGACCCAGCTTGTTACATCTCTGACAACGACCCTTGTTGCACGGCCTGCTATGCTGCAAATTACATCGATTGCACTAAGGGAGATTTCCCCTGTATCTACCCTGACCTTGATTCCCAGAAGACTGCTGACTGGGGCTCATGTACTCATCTGTCTTTCGCTGCTGGGACTAAGATTGAACTGAAGTAGAACCCTTGCCCGAATTTCCATCCCACCTGCGCTTGTTATCACTGGGAGCATCAGAAGTAGTAGTAGCACTAATACGCTTGGGCAGCTTGTTCTGCTCAACTGCCTGATTAGTGAGACGATGAGCCAACCGGATGATTTACTGAATGGTGCCAAGATTAGCTGAGGTCACGTGGCTCTGAATTTCTGGCACTAAACCCTTAAGGTACAGCTCGATACGCTTGATAAGAGGATCCACCATAGTAGGACACAAGATAGCTAATTCGTTTGATCGCTTTGTGTATGCCTCGATTTCAGACCCCGTCATCTTCAAATTGAAAAATTCCACCTCTAGCTTGTGGATGTCGTCATGACTACAGTACTATTCTTTGATCAAATCTTTGAAGTCGTTCCATGGGGTGGCATTAGCAACCGCCAGCCCTAGCAGTTGAACATGTGCTTTCCACCAGGTTAACGCAGCACCTTCGAGTGTTCCAGTAGCAAATTTCACCCTATGAGCTTCAGGGCATTCACACATCTCAAAAACAGACTCAATCTTCTCGAACCAGTGAAGAAGACCTACAGCTCCTTCTGTGCCGCTGAAAATACTAGGTCGGCAATCCATGAATGTTTTGAACGTACATACAGGAGGCTGAGCATGTTGGCCTGTGGCGCGAGAATAAAAGACAAGGTTAAGCACAAGAGTTGGTTCACAAGGGTAGGATCTAAACGTCCTAAGATGGGTTGAGATGGTAGGTTATACCTCCTGCAGGGACAGCTGCGATTGCCTCAGCCACTTGTTCGTTGATTAGAGCCGTCAGCTGGGCTTGAGTCAAGTTCAAACGTCCACTCATGATCTTCACAACGAAGCAACGTAATTGAGAAAGTGTCACGAAAGTGCGTAAGCATGGGACGACAGAAGAGAGTAAGCACACATGGTTTAATTAGCAGTTATCACGTTAACTAATGCACTATGTGAACTATCAAACAGACAATATAAACATAAATCATACCACCTATTGTGTCGAGTCTTGCACGTGGAGCGAAGCGTCGTTGTGGATCGTTGAGCACTGTACAGGTTATAGTCTGGTTTTGTCAAAAAGCTTTTCCCTTTTTAAAACCAAGTTCACTATAACCAATGGCTCTGATACCAATCTGTCACACCCCCAGAATCCACATGCGGAGTATCACCGCTGGAGGCGTGACATGACCAGGATCAAGCCACCAATCATATTGAACGATGTATTTAAGATAGATAAAATCCAACCACGCAATATAATTGGTGTTCAAAAACTAGTTAACCAAGTTCAATTTAAACAGCGGAAGCATAAAACGTAAAACCAAAACATAAGTTCAATACGTTTATAAAGTTTAAATGTTTAGCATGGCACACCACTGTCCATGCCCCACAACGATCACGTCTCCTCGTGCAAGTTCCATAAATACCTAACGACCTGCAAGGCATGTAACAAGGAGTCAACAACAAAGTTGAGCGAGTTCACAGTTGGTTGTTTAGTTTTAAAGTTTGTTTTGAAAACCATAAGTTGTTCTGTAAACCACGAGTTAACCAGTATCTTTGTTTTTCCCCCAAACCATATCCATAATCTGTGGGGGCTTCCCCATGTGAACCACTAGACCGTTACCATATCGACTACTGATGAAAGTAAGTTGTGCCCTAAGTCAATGTCTATCATCATTGACTGTTTGCCATGACCCATTAGTACACGCCCGTCCTACCGTCACGGTGTGAGGTTTGTCAAACGTAATAGCGCTATTAACTAATGACCCGCTCGCCATCGGCCTCGGCGATTAAGTCGATATAAAATGAGGGACTTAATGATAGAGTTTTGTCTAGTAAGTTTAAGGTTGTTGTCCTACCCAAGGAGGACGAATGTACGTATTCTACCCAAGGAGAATACGCAGGATTAATATTGGCATCCTACCCATGGAGGATGGCGGTACATATCCTACCCAAGGAGGATATGTAGGTTCCGTTTTAATTCTTTAACCCATTCCCAACCACCGGGAATCCCATGCCTTAGAAAGTGTGTGAACTCACCTTGGGTTGCTCGGTTGAACTCTATAAAATAGCTAACAATTGGTGTTGGTCAATCACGTCCTAGTATGATTACCACTTAGTTTATTAGTGACTTCAAATAAGCACAAAGTTCCTACACGCATCTACCACATAACATGCACTTACTTTAACAGTTCACGTCCATATAAACTTCCCATCTATTACCATTCAAAAGCAAGCATACTATATTGCACATAACACTTTCATTGACATTTAACATGTTAGATCCTTCTTAGATAACATACCCGACATTTAGACACGCAAATTACTACTTATGTCGTTTCAGCTTTAACATCCGAAACTGGGCTGTGTTCGGGCATTTGAATAAAATAGTTAACTTACACCAAAAATTCCCTAATTTTTACAGAATGTTTTAAACAATCCAAATATTGTTGTGTAAAAATATCGAGATCCAATTCATTACCAATATTTTATAAAAAATCATTTACCAGACCGCAATCAGATTCGTCACTTTCTGACTGCAGTCCACGGAATAATTCATTTAAAATTCATCGTAAGTCCGATTGATGAAATTCCAGTTGGAACATTACGAAGACATCAGTGGTCATCTACAGTACAAATTTCATGAGCAAATTCTACATATATTTTAAGTTATGACGAAAAAAATCACACACATTTTCTGCAGTAAAAACGCAGCTTTTGCTGCTTTACAAAACGGACCTTTAAATATAGTAAACGACCTCGAAAAAAATATGATTCCAGTGCCATTTGATTCGTTTTTCGAAACACATAATTTAGACTTCAGAAAATCAATTTTTCGATTTATAACCGTCTGTTTACAGCCAACTAAAGTTGGCTGTAAATGTTACTCAGCATGCTGTTAATTGCTTAAACGTTACTAGAACACGCACATACGATCACCATACTTTCTAATAAAGTTCTATATGATGATCAACATCATATTATCAAGAAATCAACAAGTAATCAACAACATATTCACAATAACATAATACTAACAACATTTCATCATATTTCATCTTTATGTTCAAGATTCAAGATTCAAGTCTTTTAGTGTTCTAGTTATAATCAACATACTACATCTTTTAACCATTAAAGTAGAAGTAAACAAGGGTTAATCAAGAACTTACAACTAGCTCCAAGCTAGGGGAGATTATTAGAGAAAATGATGATGAATTTTGGTGTGTAAAAGCAAGTAAGAGAACTCCTTGATGATTCACAAGCTTCAAGCTTCACAAGGCACCTTCTAATACTTGAAATGAACTTGGAAATGGGTTAATGGTGGTTGTAAGTGGTGGTGGTGGTGGCGGCACAAACAAGGCCAGGAGGGGAGAGAGAGAGGTTGAGGGAGTGGGGTGAAGTTGAGTGAAGTGTGAGAATGATGAAGATAGTTACTTAGGGTATTCAACATGATCTTCCATAGATCTTATAAGATCTAATGAAATCAAAGGAAATCACAATATATCTTGTAGGATTTTTGGGGATTTCAAGTGGGGCCATCTCATGACCGTAAGTAGGAAGGGGGAGGGGGTCTTGTGTAAGTTTTCACCATATCTAATGTTATCAAATAAAATCCAAGGAAAAATCTAAGCAAATCTAGGAAAATCAAATAATATCATGTAAGATCTTATGGGATTTTAGGGAAATCTTGCAAAGATTGATGTGGGGCCATCCCCAAAACCGTAAATCCAAAGGGGGGGGGGGGGGTTATGTGTAACTTTGAATGGTAACTTAAATAATAGTTGGAGGTTGAGTGTAATGTCTAGTGTTTTATGTGTATGGCACATTATATAATGTGTTAGGGTGTTCGGGGATCATAACTAGCCAAGAAATAATAAAACAATGTTTCTTGAAAAATTTTGGTGTTCCAGGTAATGTCCGGTTGTTCGGTTAGATACCGGTCCGTTAAAGTGTCAATTTATTCCGTATAGTATCTTTTATGTAACTTTTTGTAACACTATTAATTCCCAACACTTAGGAAAACATTCAGGACTATTTAGTTAATTTTCTGCACAATCATTAAGCATGATTTAATATTAATTAATCGTACGGATACATGTAATTATGAGGGTTGTCACATGGTGACTCCTGAATTTAAGCGCGTTAAGCGCTACATCTGGGGATTGGCTCCAGAATTTCGCAGTATGGTAACTTTGGCTAAACCTGAAATGATCACTCAGGTTGTAACTCTGGCTGTCAGCCTTACTGAAGATGCTGTCCGAATGAAGAAGTTATCGCTGAACCCAACTGAAAAGACCGAGACGCATGCTGAGTCGTCTGGTGACAAGAAGAGGAAGCATTCGAACCTGAATCAAGCAACCCGCAGTAGCAACAAGGGTTTCAACAATAAGAAGCGCGACCCCAATCCACCACAGGTGGCATGAACTCCTGCAGCCATGAATGACGTTCCCGCCAGAGGATACCAGGGCACTCTGCCCATCTGCAACCAGTGTAAGTGTCATCATGAAGGAGCTTGTCGCGTTCCAAAATGCGACAAGTGTGGAAAAATGGGTCACCATACTGAGAACTGTTGGGGAAAAGGAAATGGAAGTGGTAATAGGAACGGGAATGGAAACTGCAACGGTGCTGGCAATAGAAATGGTGGTGGAAATGGCAATGGCAATGGTAACCGGAATGGCAATGGAGCTGGGCAGAACCAAGGAAGCTTTGGTTGTGGAAGCAAAGATCATTTCAAGATAGATTGCCCAAGGGAGAACAATGCTCAGGCTCGAGCATTCGTGATTGGAGCAAGGAACGCACGCGAGGACCCTAATGTGGTCACCGATATGTTTCTCGTTAACAATCACTTTGCATCCATACTATTTGACACTGGTGCCGATTATAGCTTCATGTCTATGGAATTTAAGCGCATGCTTGGAATAGAATCGAGTAGATTAGATATTCCTTATTCCATAGAACTAGCCAATGGTAAACTTGTTGAATCGGGCGAAGTTGTTAGGGGTTGCTCATTAGAACTTGGTGAGCGAAGCTTTAGCATCGACCTCTTACCTATCCAATTGGGTAGCTTCGATGTGGTGGTTGGAATGGACTGGTTGTCCAAGAACAAGGCTGAAGTTGTTTGTCATGAGAAAATCATTCGCATCCCTCTGACGAATGATGAAACTCTCATCGTGCATGGAGAAAAACGAGACACGCCTGTGCGAATCATCAGTTGTATGATGGCGCAGAAGTGCTTAAGGAAAGGATGTGTTGCATTCCTGGCGCACGTTGTAGATAAAAAGGTTGAGGAGCTGAAACTCGAACACATTCTTGTGGTGAAGGAATTCCCTGATGTTTTTCCCGAAGATCTGCCAGGACTACCTCCGCAACGACAAGTCAAATTCCATATAGACTTGGTTTCCGGAGCCGCTCCTGTAGCCAAGGCACCCTATCGGCTTGCACTATCCGAGATGCAAGAATTATCTACCCAACTCCAGGAGTTGTTGGATAAAGGATTCATAAGGCCAAGCTTCTCGCCTTGGGGAGCTCCAGTATTGTTCGTGAAAAAGAAGGATGGAACACTCCGGATGTGAATCGATTATAGAGAGTTGAACAAGCTCATTGTCAAGAATCGGTACCCACTACCGAGGATTGATGACTTATTTTATCATTTGCAAGGATCGAGCTACTATTCCAAGATCGACCTTCGATCTGGATACCTTCAGTTAAGGATCCAAGAGGAAAGCGTACCTAAGACTGCATTCAGAACGCGTTATGGACATTACGAGTTCCTTGTGATGCCATTCGGACTGACAAACGCACCAGCGGTATTTATGGATCTAATGAACCGCATTTGCAAACCATATCTCGATAAATTCGTGATTGTATTTATCGATGATATCCTGATTTACTCGCGAACGAGAGAAGAGCACGAGCAACACCTCAGGATCATTTTGGAACTACTGAAGAAAGAGAAACTTTATGCAAAGTTCTCATAGTGCGAATTCTGGATTCGCGAAGTACAGTTCCTTGGTCACGTTATGAACGAGAAGGGCATTCATGTAGACCTAGCCAAGATAGAAGCAATAAAGAATTGGGAAGCCCCCAAAACCCCAACTGAAGTTCGACAATTTTTGGGCTTAGCGGGCTATTACCGACGATTTATCAAGAATTTCTCCAAGATAGCTCAACCGCTAACAACCCTTACGCAGAAGGATAAGAAGTGCGAGTGGGGTGATAAGCAAGAAAAAGCCTTCCAACTTCTCAAGAACAAGCTATGCGATGCACCGATACTATCTTTACCCAAAGGCACTGAAGACTTCGTGGTATACTGCGACGCTTCACGTCAAGGTTTGGGTTGGGTGCTCATGCAACGCCAAAAAGTCATCGCTTACGCATCAAGACGGTTAAAAGTTCATGAGAAGAACTACACCATTCACGACTTGGAGCTAGGCGCAGTGGTATTTGCCTTAAAGATCTGGCGACTCTATTTATATGGTACTCGATGTACAATCTTTACAGATCACAAATGTCACACCCCCAAAATTCACACGCGGAGTATCACCGCCTGGAGGCGTGACTGACCAGGATCAAGCCACCAATCATATTGAACAAGCATGTAAGAAATTTATAAAGTTCAACACAATACAAAGGGTGTCTAAACAAAACATAGTTTAAGTTGCAAGTGGAAGCATAATGTTTAAAACCAAGTCATAAGTTTAAACGTTTCAAATGTTTAGCATGGCACACAGTTGTCCATATCCCACAACGACTCTTCCCACTCCGATGCAAGCTCCATAGATACCTAACGACCTGCAAGGCATGTAACAGAGAGTCAACAACAAAGTTGAGCAAGTTCACAGTTGATTGTTCAGTTATTGAGTTCGTTTTAGATATCGCAAGTTCGTTTCATAACCATGTATTACCCAGTATCCTTGATTTCCAAACCTTTACGATATTTAGTGGGGGCTTCCCATGTTGTATATTACTAGACTAGTTGTATCTATAGGTGTCCTTCCCAATCCGAGGACAGTGATAAGTGTGAGTTTACGTAGCTTTTACGTAAGTGCCCTTCTCAATCCGAGGACAGTGATAAGTATGAGTTTACGTAGGTTTAACGTAAGTGCCCTTCCCAATCCGAGGACAGTGGTACGTAGCGAGTACGTAGATTTAGCGATGGCGTCCTTCCCAATCCGAGGACGGTGGTAAGTAGTCTAGTAGTGGTAAATGTACGAGTTCTATCATAGTTATTCAATCCTAATCCCATTCCCAACCCACCGGGAATCCCATGCCTTAGAAGTGTGAACTCACCTTGGTTTGCTCGGTTGATTAATTACTTGATTCCAATTAATCAGTCAAAGCCTATGGTATGCATGCATTCACAGTTAGTTTATATTCACATAGTTCAAGTATAAATCATGATCATAAAGTATAGCTCAAGTAACAGACGTCTCATAGCATTTAGCAGTTAATCGCATATACACATGAGTTGCATTTAACGAATCATTACTAACTCAGTTAACTCCTAACTGAATCAAACTTAGTTACTGTTCAGATTCCTAATTCGACGAAACTCCCTAGTTTCGTCGTGATCACCCTTCGACGAAACACACCTGTTTCGTCGTGCATGTCTTCGGCGAAACTCCCCTTTTTCGTCGTGATTATCCCCCGGCGAAACGCACCCGTTTCGTCATCATCGGTGTTTCGTCTATTAAGTCAGTTACGTCGTGTAACTGATGATTACCCAAAAACCCTAACCACCGATCATATCACACAGCAATCATACAATCATACAGCAATCATCGATCCCATTTATCATACCAATCATAACAGAATCATGTGTTAACCTTAAACAATCTAACATATAGAACCAATACCGCTTCACCGATTCATCATTACCGAAAACTTATCTCATTGATCAAAATCTATTCAAATCAATTATACCGAGAAACCCCTACACTACTAGGTTTTCAGAGTTTCGCAACAGATTATTTCATGTATGATCATATCGATATTTTTAATTTACACATTAGATGATTTCTATATCTGTATCATCAATAGAATATCCCCATAGCTCACATGCATGATCATGATTTTGCATCAACAGTAAGCAGTCAACAATTTATATAACACTTAATCAAACAATACATATTAGGGCAAGCGTTGTCGCACTCACCGGAGAATCGAAGGTTTGACAATACTCGAACCGGCGAGAGGGGAAGAGCTCAGTATGAGGGAATGGCTGCCGTCGGTGCTAGAGCAGAGAATGAGATACTAGGGTTTTCTAAAAGAATTCTCCGTGCAGATTACGTAAATAAAAGTATGCGAATCACAGTTGGGCCTTGTCTGGGCCGAAGCCCATGTCCACAAAACAGCAAAAGGGGCGACGAAACCCCCATGTTTTGTCGTGGTGGCTTGGCGAAATCCCCAGTTTCGTCGAGCAGGAGTTGTGGTGAAACTCTATGTTTCATCAAGTAGGGTTTTCTAAGTTTTAAATAATGCCTAAGTTTATAAGACTAATCACATCAACATAACCACGTCAACATACTAATCATATAAATGAAAATACAATATTCACAATATGCTTTAACATATCACAAACGTATATGGTTACAAGGAAAACAAGTCGTGTAAACAAACAACTTTAAAAAATTAACGTGCAATAACGCGAAGATAGAATCCTGGAAACTCGAGTTGTCACATTATCCCCAACTTGAAAGAAATTTTGTCCCGAAATTTAGCATGCGGTTACTGAGGAAGCTAGTTAAGTTTGCGTGGTTTACTGGTTTTCCTGGGGTGTCACATCATCCCCCCGTTGATTTGGAATTTCGTCCCGAAATTCCGCAGTAGCTTCAGCCTCAGTAGTAGTTGCATTGTTCCCGAACAACTGGGGATACTTGAGTTTCATTTGATCTTCTCGTTCCCAGGTGAACTCTGGGCCACGACGGGAGTTCCAACGAACTCGAACAAGAGGTATTCTGGTGTGCTTGAGGACCTTAATGTCTCGGTCCGTGATTTCAACTGGTTCCTCGACGAATCGCAACTGATCGTCGATAGTGAGCTCCTTCAAAGGAACTATGAGGGTCTCATCTAACAGACATTTCTTCAGATTTGACACGTGAAAAACATTGTGAACTCCACCGAGTTCTGATGGTAGATTCAGTTTGTAGGCCACTTTGCCTATTTTCTCTATGATTTCAAACGGTCCGACATATCGCGGATTGAGTTTGCCCCTTTTTCCAAAGCGAACCACACCCTTCCAGGGTGAGACTTTGAGTAGCACTCGATCCCCAACTTGGAACTCGAGTGGTTTCCGGCGCTTGTCAGCGTAGCTTTTCTGATGGTCATGAGCTGCCGCCATTCGTTGTCGTATCTGAGCAATCCTTTCTGTAGTATCAACTACGAGTTCTGGGCCAGTGATTTGGCTGTCGCCAACTTCTTCCCAGCAAAGAGGTGATCGGCACTTACTCCCGTACAGTGCCTCAAACGTAGCGGCTTGAATGCTAGTGTGGTAACTATTATTATACGAAAATTCCACTAGAGGGAGATGTTTTTCCCAGCCGTTGCCAAAATCGATTACACATGCACGAAGCATGTCTTCAAGAGTTTGGATGGTGCGTTCAGACTGCCCATCCGTTTGCGGGTGATAAGTTGTGCTCATATCTAATCGAGAGCCAAAAGATTTGTGCATCACTTGCCACAGTTCTGAAGTAAAACGTGCATCATGATCAGAGATAATAGAGGTCAGCACTCCGTGCCTCGAAACCACTTCCTTTAAATACACGTCTGCTAGAGTGGAGAACTTATCCGTTTCCTTGATAGCCAAAAAGTGTGCAGACTTTGTGAGTCTATCCACGATCACCCAAATAGTATCATTTCCACGTTGAGATCTAGGCAGGCCAGTAACGAAATCCATGGAAATTTGCTCCCATTTCCATTGTGGTATTTCTGGTTGTTGGAGTAGGCCTGATGGTTTCTGATATTCAGTCTTGACTCTCGCACAGGTCAAACATTTGCTAACGTAGGTTGCTATGTGGGCTTTCATACTAGGCCACCAGTACGTAGTCTTCAAGTCGTGGTACATCTTATCTGAACCAGGATGTACTGAATAACGAGACTTATGTGCTTCATCCATTTCAAGTTCTCGTAAATTGCCATAAAGTGGGACCCAGATGCGTCCTGTTACATAGTAGGCGCCATCTTCCTTTTGTTCTAACCATTGCCTTGAGCCGCGTAGGGCTTCAGCCCTAACGTTTTCTGATTTCAATGCTTCTGCCTGAGCATCTCGTATTTGGGAAGGAAGACTAGATTGAATGGTGAGTTGTAAAGCACGTACGCGTTTAGGTGTAGGATCCTTTCGACAGAGGGCATCGGCCACAACATTGGCTTTGCCAGGATGGTATTTGATTGCGCATTCATAGTCATTCAATAGCTCGACCCATCGACGTTGCCGCATGTTCAACTCCTTTTGCTTGAAGATATGCTCGAGACTCCTGTGATCGGTGTAGATGGTGCACTGGGTACCGTACAGGTAATGTCTCCATATCTTAAGTGCGAAAACAACAGCTCCCAGCTCTAGGTCGTGTGTAGTGTAGTTTCTTTCGTGAACTTTAAGTTGGCGTGATGCGTAAGCTATGACCTTGTCATGTTGCATCAACACACAACCAAGACCCTGAATTGACGCGTCGCAATAAACCACAAAATCGTCTGTGGCCTCTGGCAATGAAAGAATAGGTGCACTACAAAGTCTATCCTTTAAGTGCTGAAATGCTGATTCCTGTGTATTACCCCAACGATAGATAACGCCTTTCTGAGTTAGTGAGGTGAGGGGTTGTGCAATCTTGGAGAAGTCCTTGATGAACCTTCTATAGTAGCCCACCAAACCCAAGAATTGGTGGATTTCTGTTGGTGTACGGGGTGCAGGCCAGTTCTTGATCGAGTCTACCTTGGATGGATCAACATGAATCCCATCCTTGTTTACCACGTGGCCTAGAAAGTGGACTTCACGAAGCCAAAAGTCGCATTTCGAAAACTTAGCGTACAACTGTTCTGTTCGAAGGAGTTCTAAAATAAGCCGTAGATGATGCTCGTGTTCCTCCTGACTCTTAGAATAGATCAGGATGTCGTCGATGATTACAATAACAAACTTATCTAGGTAGGGCTTGCACACCCTGTTCATAAGATCCATGAAAACCGCAGGTGCGTTTGTTAACCCGAATGGCATGACCAGAAACTCGTAGTGGCCGTAGCGAGTTCTGAATGCTGTTTTGGAGATGTCCTCATCTCGGACTCTCAGTTGATGGTAGCCCGATCTCAGATCAATCTTGGAGTAGTAGCTCGACCCTTGCAGCTAGTCGAATAAGTCATCAATGCGCGGGAGAGGATAGCGATTATTCACGGTCACCTTGTTAAGCTCACGGTAGGTAATGCACATCCTGAAAGTACCGTCTTTCTTCTTTACAAATAATATTGGTGCTCCCTAGGGCGAAGAGCTAGGACGTATGAAACCCTTGTCCAAGAGCTCTTGCAGTTGTGTAGATAGTTCTTCCAATTTTGATGGAGCTAAGCGGTACGGTGCACGAGCTATTGGTGCTGCTCCAGGAGCTAGCTCGATTTGAAATTCGACCTAGCGATGAGGCGGTAGACCAGGTAATTCCTTAGGAAACACTTGAGGAAAGTCGCGTACAACTGGGATATCCTCTATTTTCTTCTCTTTCGATGATGCGTCAGTAACAAGTGCTAAAATAGAAGTGTAGCCCTTTCGCAAACACTTCTGGGCCTTAAGGAAAGTGATGATACCTACAACTGCACCACTCTTTTCACCATGAATCACTAAAGGTTCTTCATCAGAACGAGGAATGCGGACGATCTTCTCCTTGCAAAGGATCTCTGCTCGATGTTGCGATAACCAATCCATACCAACAACAATGTCGAAACTACCCCAAACAATAGGAATGAGGTCGATAGAGAAGGTTTGACCAGCTAAGATGAGATTACAACCCCTAACTATGTGTGTGGCTTCAAGACTTTTACCGTTTGCTAGCTCTATCATGTGCTTGGTGTTCAAAAGTGTTGGGGTACGTTTAAGCATTTGACTAACTTTTAGGGACACATAACTGGTATCGGCACCCGAATCAAATAAGACATTAACATAAAAGTCATCCAGTAGAAACTTACCTATCACGACGTTGGGATCATTCTTAGCATCACCCTGACCAATCACGAACACGCGGCCCCGGGCGCCATTGTCTCCATTGTTTCCCCTGTTGTTACCCCCATTGTTGTTTCCGTTCCCTTGGTTGTTGTTCTGATTCGGATTCTGATTTAACTGCGGGCAGTGTCTCTTGAAGTGACCTTCAGCGCCACACTGATAGCATCCCCTGTTGCCCTGTTGCTGTTGCTGATTCTGCGGTGCTTGCTGTTGCTGCTGACGATTCTGATTTGCAGGCCGTGAGCTCCTGCAATCCTTGGCTTCATGACCCATCTTAAGACACCTCTGACAACGTCCCTTGTTGCACTGACCACTGTGGTGCCTGTTGCATTTGTTGCACTTTGGGTGGTTTCCTCGATATCCACCCTACCCTTGACTACCAGAAGATTGCTGACCAGGACTCTGGTAGTCATCAGTCTTTCGCTGCTGTGCATGGGACTGAACTGTAGTCGAACCCTTGCTCGAGGCTCCATCCCATTTTCGTTTGTTGTCACTGGGAATAGCAGAAGTAGTAGTAGTGGTAGTAGCACCGATACGCTTAGGCAGCTTGTTCTGTTCCACTGCCTGGTCTGTGAGACGATGAGCAAGACGAGTAACATCCTGGATGGTAGGAAGGTTAGCAGCAGTCACATGGCTTTGAATTTCTGGTACTAAGCCTTTAAGGTACAGTTCGATACGCTTGATGGGAGGATCCACCATAGTTGGACATAACACTACCAGTTCATTGGATCGCTTCGTATACGCCTCTATCTCTGACCTAGTCATCTTCAGGTTAAAGAACTCCACTTCCAACTTGTGGATGTCATCACAATTACAGTATTCTCGCTTGATCAGTTCCTTGAAGTCATTCCATGGGGTGGCGTTTGCAGCTGCCAGCCCTAACATTTGAACTTGCGCGTTCCACCAAGTCAACGCAACGCCTTCTAGGGTACCAGTGGCATACTTCACCCTACGAGCCTCAGGGCATTCACACATTTCGAAGACTGATTCGAGCTTCTCGAACCAGTGGAGGAGTCCAACGGCCCCTTCAGTGCCACTGAAAGTACTAGGACGACAGTCCATAAAAGTCTTGAACGTGCACACAGGCGCCTGAGCATGCTGACCTGTTGCGTGTACAAGAATAAGACAGAGTTAAACACAAGAGTTGGTTTATGAGGGTAGGATCTAAAGATCCTAGAGTGAGTTGCGACTGCAGGGTATACCTCCTGCCTGGGCAGCTGCGAGAGCTGCAGTAACTTGTTCAGTGATTAAAGCCGCCAACTGGGCTTGAGTTAGGTTAACGCGTCCACTCATGATCTTCATATCAAAGGAAACATAAGTGAGAGAGGTTCGCGAAAGTGCGATGACAGAAGAGAGTAAGCACACATGTGTTTTGAAACAATAGTTGTTACGTTCATCTAAGCATACCATAAGTAAAGTTCTATGTAACTAGCAAGTAGGCAATATAAACATAAACCATATCACCTATAGTGTTGAGCCTTGCACGTGGAGTGAATCGTCGTTTTGGATCATTGAGCACTGTACAGGTTATAGTCTGGTTTTAACAAAAACTTTTTCCCCTTTTTAAAACCAAGTTCACTATAACCAATGGCTCTGATACCAATCTGTCACACCCCCAAAATCCACACGCGGAGTATCACCGCCTGGAGGCGTGACTGACCAGGATCAAGCCACCAATCATATTGAACAAGCATGTAAGAAATTTATAAAGTTCAACACAATACAATTGGTGTCTAAACAAAACATAGTTTAAGTTGCAAGCGGAAGCATAATGTTTAAAACCAAGTCATAAGTTTAAACGTTTCAAATGTTTAGCATGGCACACAGCTGTCCATGTCCCACAACGACTCTTCCCACTCCGATGCAAGCTCCATAGATACCTAACGACCTGCAAGGCATGTAACAGAGAGTCAACAACAAAGTTGAGCAAGTTCACAGTTGATTGTTCAGTTATTGAGTTCGTTTTAGATATCGCAAGTTCGTTTCATAACCATGTATTACCCAGTATCCTTGATTTCCAAACCTTTACGATCTTTAGTAGGGGCTTCCCATGTTGTATATTACTAGACTAGTTGTATCTATAGGTGTCCTTTCCCAATCCGAGGACAGTGATAAGTGTGAGTTTACGTAGGTTTTACGTAAGTGCCCTTCCCAATCCAAGGACAGTGATAAGTGTGAGTTTACGTAGGTTTTAAGTAAGTGCCCTTCCCAATCCGAGGACAGTGATAAGTATGAGTTTACGTATGTTTTTACGTAAGTGCCCTTCCCAATCCGAGGACAGTGGTACGTAGCGAGTACGTAGATTTAGCGCTGGCGTCCTTCCCAATCCGAGGACGGTGGTAAGTAGTCTAGTAGTGGTAAATGTACGAGTTCTATCGTAGTTATTCAATCCCATTCCCAACCCACCGGGAATCCCATGCCTTAGAAGTGTGAACTCACCTTGGTTTGCTCGGTTGATTAATTACTTGATTCTAATTAATCAGTCAAAGCCTATGGTATGCACGCATTCACAGTCAGTTTATATTCACATAGTTCAAGTATAAATCATGATCATAAAGTATAGCTCAAGTAACAGACGTCTCATAGCATTTAGCAGTTAATCGCATATACACATGAGTTGCATTTAACGACCCATAACTAACTCAGTTAACTTCTAACTGAATCAAACTTAGTTACTGTTCAGATTCCTAATTCGACTAAACTCCCTAGTTTCGTCGTGATCACCCTTCGACGAAACTCACCTGTTTCGTCGTGCATGTCTTCGGCGAAACTCCCCTGTTTCGTCGTGATTATCCCCCGGCGAAACACACCCGTTTTGTCATCATCGGCGTTTCGTCCATTAAGTCAGTTACGTCGTGTAACTGATGATTACCCAGAAACCCTAACCACCGATCATATCACACAGCAATCATACAATCATACAGCAATCATCGATACCATTTATCATACCAATCATAACAGAATCATGTGTTAACCTTAAACAATCTAACATATAGCACCAATACTGCTTCACCGATTCATCATTACCAAAAACTTATCTCATTGATCAAAATCTATTCAAATCAATAATACCGAGAAACCCCTACACTACTAGGTTTTCAGAATTTCGCAACAGATTATTTCATGTATGATCATATCGATATTTTTAATTTACACATTAGATGATTTCTATATCTGTATCATCAATTGAATATCCCCATAGCTCACATGCAGGATCATGATTTCGCATCAACAGTAAGCAGTCAACAATTTATATAACACTTAATCAAACAATACATATTAGGGCAAGTGTTGTCGCACTCACCAGAGAATCGAAGGTTTAACAATACTCAAACCGGTGAGAGGGGAAGAGCTCAGTATGAGGGAATGGCTGCCATCAGTGCTAGAGAGGAGAACGAGATACTAAGGTTTTCTAAAAGAATTCTCTGTGCAGATTACGTAAATAAAAGTATGTGAATCACAGTTGGGCCTTGTCTGGGCCGAAGCCCATGTCCATGAAACAGCAAAAGGGGCGACGAAACCCCCTTGTTTCGTCGTGGTGGCTTGGCGAAATCCCCAGTTTCGTCGAGCAGGAGTTGTGGTGAAACTCTATGTTTCATCAAGTAGGGTTTTCTAA
Source organism: Helianthus tuberosus (assembly GCA_030545235.1). Lineage (NCBI taxonomy): Eukaryota > Viridiplantae > Streptophyta > Magnoliopsida > Asterales > Asteraceae > Helianthus > Helianthus tuberosus. The sequence goes on along the minus strand of JARYGA010040145.1, from coordinate 13,498 downwards.
GTTTTAAATAATGCCTAAGTTTATAAGACTAATCACATCGACATACTAATCATATAAATGAAAATACAATATTCACAATACGCTTTAACATATCACAAACGTATACGGTTACAAGGCAAACAAGTCGTGTAAACAAACAAGTTTAAACAATTAACGTGCAATAACACGAAGATAGAATCCTGGAAACTCGAGTTGTCACAACAAAAGCCTGCAACACATATTTGATCAGAAGGAATTAAACATGCGTCAGCGACGGTGGGTTGAGTTGCTGAACGATTATGACGGTGAGATTAAGTGCCATCCTGGAAAGGCAAACGTTGTAGCAGACACGTTAAGCCGAAAAGAAAGGGTTAAGATCCTAAGGGTTCGAGCATTGGAAATGACTATTCGGACGAACCTCACTACACTCATTCATGACGCACAACAAGAAGCCCTTAAGGAAGAGAATCGTAGAGCTGAATACCTCCGAGGTATGCTGAAGAATTTGGTGCCAAACAAATAGGGAACCTTATACTTTAAGGGGCGTATTTGGGTTCCGCTCTATGGCGGTATTCGAGAAGTCATCCTTAATGAAGCTCACAAGTCGAGATACTCAATCCATCCAGGATCAGACAAAATGTATCAAGACTTGAAGGAATACTATTGGTGGTCGAGACTCAAGAGCGACATTGCTGTCTACGTTGAAAAATGCCTAACCTGTGCTAAGGTTAAGGCTGAAAATCAAAAACCGTCTGGCCTACTGTAACAACCCGAGATACCCATGTGGAAGTGGAAGCAAATCTCGATGGACTTCATAACAAAATTACCCAGAACCCCTAGAGGACACGATATGATATGGGTGATAGTCGATCGGTTAACGAAATCTGCTCATTTCCTACCGATCCGAGAGAAGGATAGCACTGGAAAGCTTGCTGAGTTGTACTTGAAAGAAATTGTGGCATGTCATGGAGTGCCTATCTCAATTATTTCAGACAGAGATTGACGTTTTGTCTCGAGGATCTGGCAATCCTTCCAGGAAGCCTTTGGATCTCAACTAGATCTAAGCACGGCCTTCCATCCGCAAACAGACGGCCAGAGCAAACGGACCATACAAGCGCTAGAAGATATGCTTCGCGCATGTGTTATGGACCTAGGCGGCAGCTGGGATACTTATCTACCCTTAGTTGAGTTTTCCTACAATAACAGTTACCATACGAGTATAAAAGCCGCATCGTTCGAAGCTCTGTATGGCCGCAAGTGCCGCTCGCCGTTATGTTAGGCAGACGCTGGAGATAAATGTATGGTGGGAGACAAAGTTTTGTTGAAGGTCTCACCTTGGAAGGGCGTAGTAAGATTTGGAAAACGTGGAAAGCTGAATCCACGATACATCGGACCATTCAAGATCTTGGAAAAAATTGGTACCGTGGCTTACAAGTTGGAATTTCTGGAAGAACTTAACGGAGTACATGATACATTTCATGTGTCCAATCTCAAGAAGAGTCCAACCCAAGAAACAGTGATCATCCCTGCGGATGAAGTGCATATCGACGACACACTCCGATTTACAGAACAACCCGTTGAGGTTACAGACTGAAAAGTCAACAAAACCCAGAGGAGTAGTGTCAAACTTGTTAAAGTACGTTGGAACTCTAAGCACGGACCCGAGTACACGTGGGAACGTGAAGACCGGTTTAAAGAGAAGTACCCCCACCTGTTCAAGAAAACTCCTGCGAGAGTTAGCTCAGCCTGAATTTCGGAACGAAATTCTTTTAACGGGGGGAGACTGTGACAACTGGCGCCAAACCGGTAATTTACGTACAATTTAATTAATAATTAATATCTGCAATTATGTGCTTAAATGTCAACATTGTCTGATTTCATGCTATACTTGTGAATTCATGCACGTTTTATACTTCAAATATTGCTTTATGCATTACTGTTAGCGTGTCAACATTGTCTGATTTCATGCTATACTTGTGAATTCATGCACGTTTTATACTTCAAATATTGCTTTATGCATTACTGTTAGCGTTGCGTCAGAAAGACTAGTAAACTCACCGGTAAGACACATTGTGTCAGCAATTCTGCAGAAAGCAGTCAGACAGTAGAATTGGGGCCTAGGAGTAGGTACAACGTCTAAAATACAATAAAACCCAAGTATGGATACAAGGGTTAACATATAGACTTTCCGGAAGCTAAGTTATGCACTAAAAAGCACCCGAAACACACTTTAAATACTGAATTTTATATATTTCAGCAAAATTCAGCATTGTAACAAGTTAGTAACATGTAAAAATATGACTAAATGGTCCTGAATGCTTTCCTAAGTGTCGTGAATTAAAAGTGTCACAAAAGGGTACTTAAAGATCACTAAACAGAATAGTTTGACACTTTAACGAACCGGTATCTAACCAAACAACCGGACACTACCCGAAACACCAAAATTATACTAGAAACATTGTTTTAGTGTTTCTGAGCTAGTTATGATCCCCGAACACCCTAACACACTATATAACACCTAATAAACATAAACACTAGCTAGTACACTTAACTTCTAACTAAATCACTTAACCTATCATTAAACCCCAACTAAATACCCCCCCTAAGTGGACGGTCACTTATGTGGCCCCACTTCCAAAATCTTACAAGATTTCTTTTGATCTTGCTTGTATTCATTTAGATTGAGCTTTGATCTTGTATGTACTATTAGAAACATAAGACCCAATGGATTATAGAGTTAAATGGTTATAAGAAGAATGAGCTCTCACACTTCACACCACACTTCACTTTCACCATCTCTCTCCCTCTCCTCCTCTCCCTCTCGGCCGAGAACCACAACAACACCACCACCACCTTTCATTCATTGTCCATCCATTCCATATACTCACAAAGGTGTAAGAAGGTGCCTTATGAAGCTTGGTGCTCTTGGAGATTGAAGGACCTCTTCCATTCGCTTTTATCCAACCCATTTGTCATCTTCAACCTCTTGTGTTCTTCCCTATCCTTGTGCTAGTAGTAAGACCCTTATAATCCCTTGTTATTTCATATTTAGTTGGTTAAAAGATGATGAACATTGTTAATCCTGATGAACACTAAAGAACATGATCATGATACTTTAACATAAGCTTAATAACATAAGAATACATGTTGAATGATGATGGTTTGCTTCTTGATGATTGATGATTTGTGTTAGTGATATTAGACATCATAAGAAACCTACTAGATTGTGATTAAACACATGATCTAGTAAGTTAAGGTGATGATCTTGTGAAAGACCAAGATGATCATACTTTATATACATGAACTTGAATGATGAAATTTGTTTTCATATGTAAAGATGATTTAAACAAAATACAAATCTTGTAAATAGATGATTACAAAAATAATTTTCTCAAGAAACCAAGTTTATTTATGAGATTTACAAAGTCATGGTTTCTAAGCAAACTAATCATATTTTTAGTGTTTAAACAAGACTAGAAACATGTTTGTAACAAGAAAAATACAAAAGAAATAATTTTAGAAAAATCATCTTACAAGTTGTAAATGACTAAATCTTTCAAGAGGGTGATTTAGAAACAAATAAATATGTTTTAAAGGGTAACTAAACCTACTAAATAACATGGTAAGTTACTACAAGTTTTTACAAAAACTTCAAGTTCATGATGTAATGTAATTTACATGATCTTGGCTTATGGTAAGTCTTGATTGTATTGTTGATGATTGAGGATGATTTTAAAAAGAAAATAAACACATGTTTTGAAAACATGGGAAACCTCCATTTTTAGGGGAAACCATGTCAAAATTTCTATAAAATTTTGACACTTAGAAAAATATAAGTTTGGTGAAACTTATTCCCTAAAAATTTACCTAAAAATATTTACCAAGGTTTCCCTAATTTTTGTGTAAAATTCCAAGTTAAGAAATGATGATTTCTTCAAGATAAAAATTGATACTAAGTATGTATATTTTTTAGAAAAATATATATATTTATTGGTCACCAAATTTTGTGCTAAGTGTATGTAATATGTATTATATGTAATAGTGTATTAGGAGTTGAAAATACACTAAATACTCCCAAGGGGTAAAAATACAAAAATACACATACAACATGCTTAGACAAATACAAGAACATATATTTATGAAAATATATTTCTTAAAAGATTATGTAACTTGGACAAGTTACGAACTTAAAATGTCTTTTTTGGACGAAAATATATAACTCGGGTGAAAAATACAAGATACTTATATTTTTTTTTTTTTGAGAAAATAATATAAGTAAGATACATAGTTAAAAATATAAATTATTTTTAACAACAAAGAACACATACATAAAAGATGGTGACTTGTACTTGTGCGATACAAGTCTAGTGACTAACGTTAATAAAACACGTATAGGTCACGACGCTATATAAGCAAACCCGGTGAAGTTTACGGCGCAGGAAACGCAAAGTTGTGAGTTCATGTCCCCACTTTTAAACTTTTACTTGTTTTCTAAACTTGGGGAAAATACATGTGCTATGGTATGTTTATTACAAAAACTAAGGAATTATACTATAGATCATGTCACGAAGAGGGTGCCATAAGCACCATTAATTAGTTACATACCAAGACCGCGGAACAAAAGGTTAGATCTAATGGGTTTCAGGCAGCCACGCTCTTCGTGATACTAGTACCAAGCAGTGCTTTTGTGTCTCTAGTCGTGAATCGACAGTAGTTGATTCGACAGTAAAAATGCCTATGGTTTGGATGCTTCCTATGTCGTGTCACATGTTAATTGCCTTGCAAACCATTAGCGATCTCGATTTCCTTACATTTACAGAAATACTTGTTTCATACAAATTACATACCATGTTTTCATTCAAAGTATACAAACGTTCAATACAAAAACTGCATGAATTCACACCAACATTATGTTGACGTTTTTCCAAAAACTCACATGTATTTCAGGTAACTAAAGTGGATGTGCGTGCGGTCTTACTCTTACCCTTGGATGTTGTTTATGTTGTTAGCTATGTGTGTCAAGACTCCTATGCCGTTTTGCTAGGTTTGGTTGTTATGTCCCACTCCGTGTGGTGATATAAGGACCAAAACCTTTATGTTTGTCTTTAAATAAAGTTGTAAACCTTTCAAACAATATCCTGTCTTGTGATGTAAACATTTAACTTATGTTATGTTAATGGCATTTGGAGTTATTTTATGAGCATATAGTATGTTTACCTTTCGTATGCAATGAAAACCTTTCAAGATCACACCTCGTGCTTCCGCCTTAGAAAGGGGTGTGACAGTTCATATATTCACTTACAAACAATTTTATTCCAAGGAAAACATTATGTTTAGGTGTTTATTTGAAAAACATCCATATAATTTTGAAAGTCCGTTTTATTTCCTTAAAAAAATCCATGGGCCTTCCGTCGCAGTTTCATGAACCCGACAATATTGTTACTACCCATGTCTTGTATATTAAATTATTGCGTCAATTTTCGGACTCGTATGTTAGCTAGACGATACGAACTATATATTAACCATGCAGGGATAATCAAAGCTAGACAATAAACAGAATATTAATTCGTTGTTTGACTTGACACGGGGCTATCAGTCACGACGGGGTTGTCAACCCGATAGATCTACCAACAATTCCTCGCGTACATTACTTAAATGATTAAATGACATCATGGGCGCAGGGTCCTCTTGTAGAGTAATATGATGTCTGCCCCACGTACAATATATATATCCTACTAATATGACAATTTAATACACGATGTTGTACGAATCCCCTGAAATCCCCACCGAAATGTAAGCCTATGCCGATACTTACTCTCTTGAGATCAAGCAAATTCGTCCCAACTACACGGTCGTTTTCCCCCAAACACCGTGCATAACCCCGTTTCCACCCGAAACATATTTATTCTCCAAAACCATTTCATCCAGAAATATATATAATTTCCCAAAAATCCATATATTTTCAACGAAAATATATATAATTTATATCAAAAGGTATGTTTTATTTCAAAATCATTATTAAACCCTTTTAGGCGTGTTCAACCCCCAAAATATATACAAAACAGTAAAAAGAGGGGTTTAGTGACACTCACCTTTGGGTGCGTATTTTTAAATAGCGCAATCCCAGTGATTGATTTCTACACGTCCTAATATATATATATATAGGAACGATTTTAAATCTATATAAACACACAAAAATCCTAAGTTTCTCTGTTTTCTTAGAATTATCACATAACTTTGAGGTTATCTTGAAAAGTTGTTATTTTTGGATTATGTTGGCAAGTTAATATATACATGAGTCAATATATATATTTTTATGATTTTGCGACTTGAACGATTTTATTGGTGACCATGATTGTGTAAATCCGTTAACTTTCCCGTTTACACACAATATATCTACGATTTGCGCGTCGTAATATATACACATAAATGTTCATATAATTTAACACCGAAACACGCGAAATATTGCTAACTTATCCATTTTTTTCATTTTTGTAAAGCAAGTATACTTAAAATACCGTATATGTACCAAATTTCATGCTCGACAAACAAGTTTCATGTCTAACACAAAAATTTTACTATTTCTACCGCACAAAATGTACAAGTATACATGCGTAAGCCTAATTTCTAACATCATGTTATAAACTTAACATATTTTCACATTCTTATGTTTAAACCACATAACACATTTTGCCATATAAAGTTTACCCAAAATTTTACTCACACTAGTGTATATTGAAAAATGAGTATTTTAGCGATTCGGTAACGTTTTCGGGCGTCGGAAGTCACGTATGACCAACCAAACACCAAATAAATTTAAAATTAGTTAAAATACTTATTATTAAACTAAAAACATCAGTTTATTTAGTGATCTAAATCAGTTTTACAAAATCATCCGAAAAGCCGATTTTTGACCGTTTTAACGCATAGTTTTGCGTTGAACGTTACTATAGACATCCCAACTCGAAATGATTTGATATTTTAACTTAATACATGTTATTTACTGATTAAAAAGATGATTATTATCAGATTAGTGCAGTTTTTGTGTAAGTTACATAAATCATGCGATTTCACGTATTTTACAACTCATAAAGCACCAAGTACAACATGCAAGACTAGTAAACTTTATGACAAAGTTTTATATCATTTAACATTTCAAAATAATCATATATTAGTGTTTATAATCTGATAAAAACTCATTTTTATCAAATCATGCTTAAATCATTATTTCATGATTTCATATCAACATGCATGTCCATATATATATGCATCTAATGCACTCACATAACATCATTATCATTATACATGATTTAAATACACTTAAGAACACATTAACTCCAAGTTCTTACAAATCACAGCATATATCATCCATGATCATCTAATCATACATACATAAATGCAAGTTATTCTTACATTTATTTGTATGCTACAAAAATTACATGCATGCATACACATATACATACATATACACGACACATATACACACACATAAACTTCCAAAAGTTTACTTTTAACAAGTCCCTTTTCAAATCATAAAACCCCTTTTTGAACATTCTTTATGACAACTTTTGATTCTTGCATGTAATCAATCATTCAAGACTTATGTTATTCAAGAATCATTCAATCAAAATCAAAACACAATCATATACACACACACATATACCTACGGCCATACATATACATACATACTCATCCATTTCATTTTTCTTTAAAAACCCATTTATTTAAGTTTCAAGTTTTATGAAATATCTTAAGAATCAAGAGAAACCTTCCAAGACCATCAACATCATTAGGAACCAAAAACAAAATTTAGAGAAGTGATTTTATACCTTCAAGGTTCTTAGATGGGTTTTTGAGAATAGATGATGATATGAAGGTTGTTCTTGCTTGAAATCACTTCCAAACCCCCCTTTTTAGCTTGAAATCACCATGAAAGTCCTTTGAATCTTCATGAAAGGTTTGAAATTTTTGAATATGTGTGTAGATGGGGGTGTTTGGCTGAGTTTAGTGAGAGAGAGAGAGAGTTGGAGTGATTTTTTTTATTTGATTCTTGGAATATGGTGAGATATGGATGGATTGTATAAAGATTAATCATCACTTGGGGTTTTCTAGGCCAACAAGTGGAAGAGAGAGAGGGTGTGGTGTCTCCCCCTAGCCGCAACCTATCCACACACTCACATCCTTCACATATTTTCATATATACATACATAAATGTATGAAAATTAGAGTAAAAACTGGTATTTTACTGGATACCGGGTATTTTATCTAGCGTTTTAATCTCGTTTTAGTGCGTTTTAAATTATTTTTATTATTCTATAAAAATAATCTCTCAAAATTATTACTGAAATAATTACCAGTTGCCTTGACAGGCTGTGTTGACAGTATTTTGTTTAATTCGCGCAGTAAGCGCTTAAACTCGAAAAATAGAGTTTCTTAGCATTTTAAATTATTTTTCCACACGAATATGATTAAAATTATTATTCTAGTCATAACAGATTATTTTTAGGATTTTAACACTGATCGGGTGGTCACCAACGTTTGTTTCGCATTTTAACCGTTACGCGATAAGCGTTTATCTTACTGTTGCCAACATGATTTTTATCAAAGATTAATTTTTACCAACACATTAAATTTCACATATAAACATCATAACCAGTCAATTACAGCCCTGTTACTTATTCACAACACGTGTTAAAATTGTACGGTACGGCCTGAAAAGCCGGGTGTCACAGTCTCCCCCTGTTTAGGAAATTTCGTCCCCGAAATTTTTACTCTACAGGTTTTGTTTTCGCACTAAATAAAAATAACAAAAACGAATCTAATGAATATAGTCTTATAGTTTCTGCGAGAAACTGGGATTCTTACAAAGAATCTTCATAGACTTATATCACATACATCCTCGGTTCCTAAACTCACGTCTCAATACTCTCCACCCTCTCAAGGGTCCGACATTCACAAGCTTTTGATCAAGAAGATTCAAGTCAAAGTTCCACCATTTCGGGTTTATCATACGTATATTTACATATACATTACTCTAAACCTGAAGTAGTCCGAGTTTACACATGATTAATTTAATTCGAAATGTGTCACACCCCGACCACGTAGAACCTACAAAACGTGGCGGAAACATCGGGGAGTGTTGTAACAGAATCATTGTTTCATAACACATGGAACTTGAAATATTGTTTTATTGATTAAAAGAGTTACAATGTCTTGACAATCAAAGAAACATAACAAAATAACTAGTCTTGCATCTTTTATTGTCACTAAGGCCCATGTCCGCCTAAGTGTATCTTGATCAATCCTATGCTTCATTTCCTGAAACACATGTGAAAACAGGTACGTCAGCATAAAAATGCCGGCGAGTACATAGGTTTTGTGAAAATAAGATTCATGACATCTGTTTAAGAAAATGTTTAGTCATGAACCTTGTAATTTGCTTTGTCTTTGTAAATCATTTGAAAAACAATAAGTTCAGATGATACGTATAAATAAGAGAATAATGCATGGTTAAATGAATAACCATGTAAAAATGAGTTTGTATAAGTTAAGTTGTTTGTAAAACAATGTATTGTGAAAAGTATGTTATTTGTATAAAATGTTATATGTCTAAATTGAAATGATTTCAAATAACGCAACGATATGTAATACCATACAATCACTTATATATAGGAAGTACCAGCGGCGTATCCACCATGCTTGTATCATATTACACACGCCTCGTTACTTAAATCACTTACTCAAACCAAACCACCAATATAAGATGTCTATGTTTAAACCAATTGTCAAAAGTCCTTGTATAAACCATGTCAAATGTTGATAGTCCAAAAGTAGTCAAGTAATGTGTAACAAATGTTTATGTATGGCTAGTGAAATGCATCAACTAAACCATAGATGAAATGCACAAAACAAAGTATTGAAGTAAAACTTGGTTTAAATCAAAGTTATGTTTTGTAAAATATATGCATGCTATACTGAATATGAACATTTATGCGGTATTGTAAAAATTCATACATCCAAGCCTTGCGACAGTCGGATAACTATGTAAAAATGAGTTATCAAAAGAATATGTATTCGGATTCGGTTATTCCTTACGTCCAAACAAACCCGAGATTTCAGGAATGGGATTTGTCAAGTCCTATGGTACCACTACCTACTACCGAGCGGCGTGATCGGTGTTAATGAATGTATAGTATAGTTTAAACAAACCAAATGTCATACCAAAATGTAAGCATGTTTTATGAAGATAATGTACCTAGTATGCTAGAGTAAACATACAAGGTAGAGCTGTAAAACAATGTGTCCATATGTTACTGGAACATATGCAACAGAGATGCAATGTAAAATAATGTACTAAGCATGTACTAAATGGACATACATAGCATGTGATGTGATGTGATGTAAAACAATGTACTAAGTATGCACACAATGGACATACATAGCATAAAATGTAATGAAATCATGTACTAATAGTGTACTAATGAACATAGCATGTATATAATGTGAAAACATGGAAAGCATGAAAGTAACAAGTAGGCACATGTGTTCCACCCCAAAACGTTTGGAAAACAGTAAAAGAGGGGTCTATGTACTCACTTGAGATTGCTCAGAAGTCCTAAGATAACCACCAAGCAATGCTAGAGATCTCGGAATATCAAACGGCACCTAATATAGGTAACTACATTAATAAACCGGACCTAAATCGGAAGATCGGATAGAATGAGGGCTCGTAAACCAAATGAGTATGGGAACTCATGTAGTATGGTTTAACAAAGCCTACATACTAAATGAAACCTAACCTAAGTGCTTACGACCCATTACGACCCGTTTAGGTAGCTTATGCTACTTTAACGCGTCGTTCGCGTAAAACGCGTTCGGACCGCCTAACTAGTCCTATGACAAGTAACATATGCCTTAACATGTCTAATATTGTTGTCAAATCAGTTTAGATGTCAAAATTTATGTTACATATGATTAAAATGAATTTTGGCGTCAAAAGGGCATTTTGGTAATTTACCTAAGGTATATAAGCTACCTATCATACAACTACTTAAACGAAGCGACCATAAGGTATAACCTCATAAGGTTATTCCCTATATACTATGGTCACCTAATGTGCTTGGTCGGATCCTAATGATCGACCAAACGGGTCGGGTTCGAAAGTATAAGCGATTATTTAAATCGCTTACCTTACGACCCTATATAAGCACTAAACTAAAAGTGACGAGCTAAGCATGTTAAAACATGCTTAACTAAGTTTAGAAAACAGGTTTGGTATCAAAACAAATGGTTTTGATACCCATAAGTAGTTTGGTTACAAAATACGCAAGAATACGTATTCTGACCGAAACTACGGCTCGTCACTGAGCCTAGATAACGTGGTAATCAGTAGGTATAGTCACAAAGGACTATAACCATCGTGATTACAATCACGTTGCGAAGTTCAAACGAACTTCGCATTGACCATAAGCTGGTCAATGCAGAAAGTCAAACAAAGTTTGACTTTCAGACTCGAAAAGCAATAAAAGAACGAAAGAATACTCACGTAGGGTCCCCGAATGCTAATCTAGATCAAAATAGCTCAGGTATGAAACAAAGGTTTCAACTTAGAGCATTTGAGATCAGATTCTAGTGAGTTTAGAGGTTGGATGGCAAGGGGTATTTATAGTGAATGGTCCACCATTAGGATCGTTTGTCGAAATACGTGCCTTAATCTCATCCGTACATGTGTCGGAACCTTATGGTACCCAAAAAGGCCACTCACCATAAGAGTTTGACACTTGGAACTTGACCTTTGGAGAGTGTTAAGGGCTGTTAAAAGATGAAAAAAAAAACGTTTTGCTGCATCTGGCCCCTGTTTACGGACCTAGTTTGGCAGATTTACAGTTTCAGTCCTTGCAACCTCAAAACTTGGTTTTCGATGCGTTTTTTTTTTTGACACGTTTAAGCCCTGTTAACCCCATTTCAAAGCTCTAAAATGAAGTTAAAGTATAGGGAACTTAAAATGTGTTTAAAAATATCTCGGGTGTCGGTTCGTTTAGCCGTACGGTTACGTTGTTCGGTTAATTACGACGGAATGCGCATAAGCGCGAAAAATGATCCAAATGGCGTGACGAATGGATTTTTCTTATGCCAAACACTAAAATAAAATATTTTAGTGCTTACATAAATTTTTGGATGTCCGGATGTATTCAGAACGTAAGTTAAGAGTTTGACATAAGAGTTTGACCTTTGGAACTTGACCTTTGGAGAGTGTTAAGGGATTTGTTACATATATAGCAGGTATAATTTACTAACAAACATAGCAGGTATATTATGTGACCGTAATCACGATGGTTAAGTCCCTTTTTACTATACCTACTGATTACCATGTTGACTAGGCGTAGTGACGAGTCGTAGTTTCGGCCAAAATGCGTATTCGTGCGTATTTTGTAACCAAACTACTCTTGGGTATCAAAACAATTTGTTTTGATATCAAAACAATTTGTTTTGATATCAAAACCTGATTTCTAACTTAACTAAACATGTCTTAGCATGTTTAGCTCGTCACTTTTAGTTTAGTACTTGTGTAGAGTCGTAAGTCAAGCGGACTAAACACCCGCTTAGACTTTCGAACTCGACCCGTTTGGTCGATCATTAGGATCCGACCAAACATGGTTAGTGACCAAAGTTGCATAGGGAATAACTTTCCGAGGTTATACCTTATGGTCACTTAGGTTTAATTAGTTGTATGATAGGTAGTTTATATGCCTTAGGTAAATGACTAAAATGCCCTTTTCATGCATAATTGATAATTAAGCACATGTAACGTAAACTTTTGTCACTTAATCGATTATGCTACATGTTTAGGCATATAAAACTTGTCCTAGGGCTAGTTAGACGTCTCGAACGTGCTTTGCGCGAACGACGTGTTAAAGTAACGTAAGCTACCTTAATGGGTCGTAATGGGTCAAAAGCACTTAGGTTAAGTTCCGATCTAGAATGTAGACTTTGTTAAACCATATCAAATGAGTCCCAACACTCATTTGGTTTACAAGACCTCATTCTATCCGATCTTCCGATTGAGGTGTCAATTTATTTACTAGTAATTCGATTACTAGGTGCCGCTTGATTTCCCTGGTTTACTTGAGTTTGTTGAAGTTCTATTGATTGAGGATACTTTGCACTTCATATGAGTACATAGTTCCCCTATTTTACTGTTTTCAAATGTTTTGGGGTGATTCATATGTATTAAAACGATTTTGATATTTTAACGATGGTTTCGAAAACGATTAAGATGGTTTATACAAAACAAATAACGATTTCGATAATGTGAACAAACTTGTTGGTTGTAGTTACATAACGAATGACATTCATTAATTTTGGCCGAACCGACCAGTATTAGGTTATGGTACCATAGGATCTGACAAATCCCGTTATCAGACTGCACCCATGGTTATGTGTGGGTTATGTGGGTAACGACTGAATCTGTGATTGTTAACTTACCCTTTAGTGGTTTGTTAATATGAGAAGCGAGATA